>JAPMOB010208998.1:0-17564 GCA_029875015.1 Lepomis gibbosus
ATAGATAGATAGATAGATAGATAGATAGATAGATAGATAGATAGATAGATAGATAGATAGATAGATAGATAGATATAGAAGAATGAAGGGGAATGTTCATATTCAACAATTTATAACATGCACATAATCTACTAAAGGTTGGTTGTGTGTAAACTATTAGTGGTCTAATTGACAAAAGGTCATCAGTTCCATATCGAGAAAATTTTATGAGTGATGCATTGATTTCTCTGTTTTCCTTTGGTTCCTCAGAGAGAAGCAGCTCTTTCCCTCCCTCCACCGCACAGCTGCTCTGAGGAGAGAGGGGCTCCGCGGGGCTCTGGTAGCCTTAGCTCTCTTTGCTTGGGTGAGAATTATCCAGCTTTAGCGCTCGCCTTGCCTGGTAATCCCTTAATCTGGTGAGGCTGAGGAGGGAGGCTTTGGAAGAGAGATGGTGTGTCAATCCATGTCTTCACATATCTCTTGGCACAGTCACTCACACAGAAAACACTGAAAAGTTTGCAGTTGAGAGTTGTGCAATGCCTTAATGAATTAGACCTGTTATTCTGTATGAGGTATTTCATCTTCTTTAACAAGATGCAGCCAACATTGCCAAATGTATTGTGATACCTTATAACCATAAAATGAGGCAATTATTGAGAAGATTAGTAGCCTGTATGGCACGTCATGGTAGACATGCATTTAAAAAAAAATACAACTAAGACTAAACAGGATGTTGTTTCTGAAATTAGCAATGTCTGATTTTTTGCCAGTTAGGGGCGGTGGAAACAGGTTGTGAACACTGACATTACTTTTTAAGGTGATATGATGAACTTATTAACAAACAGCAACACATCCCAGCAGTTACGGCGCAGCATTATCGTCCAGTTTGAGTGACGTTTGTAGCCATCTGGTGAATTAAAGTCCAGCTGAAGAAGCTGGTGATAATTCTCTAAAGGTTCATCACTATGGGTGACTCCTATCACATTGTCATGTTATTTTCACATGTCATTTACAGATTATTATTATAAGAATATTATATATTGTAAGCAGATCATAGCTGCTTTTAGTTAAGGTTTTCCCTTCAGCTTCACTGGAGAGGACATGTTTAAAGAGATATACCGTTTTTCTTGCCAGTGCAACCTTAGTTACTTTACATATTATATTATTGAGTTACATAAGTTATCATACTAATTAATGTTGCTTAAAAACTGTACAATATACTGTGGAGTTAAGTTTGTTATTACATGCAATAATTATTTCTTCATCAGCAGGACTTTTCAGTTTAATTATTAATTTATTTATATGTGTAACAATTAAGTTGCCATTTAATTCCCCCTTGGCTCAGAGGAGACTCATTTTGGTTCCTACCTGCAGTAGTTTCCGGGGAACAGGGATGTGTGTTACAGGCAGAGGGAGAGTAATGTGTGTATACTGTCTTGCCATCTTGGTGTTGAATTAAAGAAGATTGTTCAAGAAGAATGATACCAACCCAGAAATTAGGTTTACACTAGCCTTTTTGTTTAATTTAATTTAGTAAAGTAGGAGTAATAAAGAAAAGTCAAGAAGGATAACACAAGCGTGTCATCCATTGCAGAAGGAAGAAGAAATCCAGGGCTCAGTGGAAAAAGACATCTACAGCCGACGAAACTATGTGAAATTAAAATATTAGTACTAAAAACACATGTACTTTCTCACAGAGCCACTGTTTAATTTTGTACTTTTTTTCGGCTGTATTTTTTATTGGCAATGGTGACTTGCTCCTTTACAGTGTTCATGTATGTAGCCACCAAAATGTACCAAATATTACAAATAAGGCTTGTGTTACATGCACTGATTTTTCAGCTGGTTCTGGTGTTGTATCTCTGTGCAGTTTCTACCTCAGAAAAAACAAACCCGCAAGTACCGGGCAGCACCTGGTCCTGTAACTTCCAATCCCAACTCTACCTTGAACAACTTGTGTTGGGATTCCTGCACATGTGTTTGGTGCTACAGAGCAGTCCTGCAGATTTCTGACATCATGTTCCCATGCAGTGTGGAGGCCCACTGTGGCTCACAGGCTTTTTGGCTTTGCATCATTTGTTTTTAGCAATCAAACATGATGGGATAATGATCAACTGATGTAAAATTCTCGCAATCAGCACTGTTGTGTGGCAGAAATCAGAAATCTTAGATTTGTGTATGCAAATTGACACTAATGTCCATCCAAGCATTGCAAGATGTAAATAATAAAAACTGAGTGATCAAATTCCTGAAAATGTTTTACAAATAAAGGACAAGTGACGATTGCCTAATGATAAGTGATAATTAAACTATACTCCTGCTAATGGCCTATGAATAGCAAAGCATCCCGACATGAATGCAATAACACAGAGGGGAATGAGGGGCGGCCTGGTACTGATTGTGCAACCACACGGTAATGAATGGCTAATGTGCTGGTGCAGAGGAGACGTTAATGCCATCCTAATTCCCTTTTGCTCAGAGCGGGGCACTGTGTCCTGAGCCTGTTAATCTGAGCCCTTTAAACCTTTAATCTGGGAATCTGTCACATACAATCACACAAACGCACACATACAGAAAACACATACATGGACAACCTGTCATTGTCTTGTAAAAGTGGTACGCCATACCTGTCACACCTCTCTGTCTATCTCTTTTCTTTGGAGACATGTGTGACATACTGAGCGCCTGCAGCGAGATTCTTCCCCATGAGCGGCATTCCAGAGCAGGCCGTCCCAGGGGACCACGTGAGTGGGTCTGGGCAGTGGTGGGTCTGGGGGCGGTTGGGAAGGAAGGGGCGGTGCAGAGGGTTTGTTGATGCTAAGGTCTGGATGTTTATGACGATTGGAGGGGTGTTAGGGTCAGGTTAGTCTGCTCCTGTTGGCCAGAAGTTGTGTCTTTGCAACAGACAGAGTGACCTTAACTGAACTAAAACACTGTGGCCTCAGCACTTGCCACACTGAACATCTCAGCCACACTTCCAGAAATTCCCTATCTCAATGGATAGATAGATAACAATAAGAGAAAACTTATTTGGCACCCATGCACAGAAAATAAAACAAAGTACAAAAACAAGACAGGTCACAATGAACCACATGTGAAATGCATACTTGTATATAAAATACTATGTATATTTAAACACATTCCAGGAGTACAGTACACTTAGGACCAAAATAAAAGGACAACACAATATCAGTACAATTTGATCTATTAACAAAAGGACAATCAATTATGCTTGAAGTAAGATAAAATAAACAAATAAAACAAGATTAAACAAGGATGTCAAATTTCACATGGACACAAAGAACCTTCTAAAATTCTCTGTGGGCACATCTGGGCAACCTAAACCAGTCACTCAACACTTTTTAAGCTGCAATACCCCAAATAGGGAGCGATCTTGATATGGACGTTCTGGCTCTTTCCTAGCTTATTCTACATTATCGTGTTGATATTGGTTGTTTTACAGTGTCTTCTATATATTAAATTGATATTTCATTGCTCTCAATTTGCACAAGCTGTTGTGCATTTGCAGTAGGATGCACTGATTTTGAGAGAATCAACACAGAAACATTGTCATGTATGGCAACCCGTTTCCTTAAAGCATCACCTGTTTTGGTGATTTTTCATGCTCCTTTCTTGCAGCAACACATATACTGTAGAGAGCAGTTTTCATTGCCCTTCCACTGTGAGCTGTTGATTTTGTCTCTACTTAATTAGATCAGGATGGAGAATCTGTGTGCGTGAGTGGAGACACTGTGTGTGTGCATTTTTGTCACATGTTATCTTATCATTTTCCCTCTTTCTCTCCCTTTGTCCTTGCTCTTCTCCTCATTCTTTCTGTCTGCTGGTTAATATTTCATTTGCTTTGCTGTCGTAGCGGGCTGGTACATTAACCAGCGGTGCCAGTCGAGCTCTCTGCTTGTGGCTGGCTGTATAAAAATAAACACACTCTAGTTGTAATGAACAGATGTCACAGAATTTAAACGTGCACCCCCGCCACTCGTCCTCCTCCACACACACACACACACACACACACAGACACACACACAAACACACTTCACCCACCTCTCCTCCTCCTCATTCTTGCTCACGCGTAAAGGCACACATGCATGCATGCACACACAGCGTGCAGTTACTCTCCTTCATCCACATGTATTCAGAAACACAGGAAGCAAAGGAGCTGCAGTATTCACACACACTTGTCCAAATAAATTTATGTTGAACATACACAGAAACCCCTATGCATTTGATTGTTGTGAGCTTGACCCGGCCAGAGCAGCATTTATGTCAGACATAAAGTGTTGCTTTGCCACTCTCTTCCTCTCTTTATCTGTCTCTTCGTTCTTCTTTCTCCTCCCTCCCTCCTTGTCTTCCTGTCTCTTAATCTGACAGAAGACTAACACTGTGGTCATTTTACAGACTATTTTCATGAGGTCCTCCCATCCACTTTGCAGGTCCAGCCTGTCATCCCACAATCCCCAATGGTGTCATCCGAACCCATTTTGGTACTGTGAGGAAGGGATGGGCGTAAGTGTATAGGAGTGTGTGAGTGTGTTTGTGTTTGTGTGTGTCCATCCCCCTTGTCACTCCCGCTCTTTTCCCACTGAGTGTGTGCCAGCTCTCTGTGTTTGCTGGCTGACAGGACCGAAGGAGAGGCGATTGTTCTCTACGTACCCAGAGACCCTACCCTGCCAAGTCTGGGATGAAATCCTTTCTATAGTGCTAACTCCTCACAGTCGGGCATCTCACAGCAAAACACACATCATTACTGCTCCGGGTGGGAGGGTGATAGCACGCTTAAAGTCAATCAGATACACAAAGGTCTGTTTTACACCAACACTGCAAAAAATCTTTTTTTTAAAAGTCAGAATGATTACAAGATGATCTGCTTCATTTCAAGATGTTGTTTCCATCCAGATGTCAAAAATAGTTTATCAACCCATCAGAATAGTCTACTTTTTAAATTGTTTTCACATGCAGGGGAGAAAAATCCACCTTTTTTCCAACCTGTCACCAACAATGAGTTATCACCAGAAGCAGGTGTAATCAAAAGTAATTGTTCAGGAAAAAACAAACAAACAAATCATTTCAGCTCACTGGTGAATCTTTTGGTTTCGCTCAAGGGTCAGTTTTTAATTTTTATTCATCCAGTGATCCCATCCTAAAACAGGTCTTGTTCAGGAAGAAAAATAGTTTGAGTTTGCTCAAGGCTACTTCTCTAATCTAGTCTTCTGCGTCCTTGTTTGAAGTTTGGAGGAGCTGTGGAAAGTGTGGGCAGCAGCGGTGATGGACAGAGCAGGTCATCCCTGGGATGGCAGAAGAGGCGGGCAACGGTAGATTAAAGGTGACGGAGAGGAGGTGAGATGAAGGGATGAATGATAGGAAGGGAGAGATGAAAGGAAAACGGGAGCGGTACGGAGGTCGTCCGGGGGGTGATCAGTGAGGTGGACGCGATGCCATCTGACAGGTCCAGCTGGGAGACTGCCCGCCCCCCAGCGCTGCAAACTGGTCAATATGGAGGCCAATTACTGCTGCCCATGTGACCAGGGCATCATCCAACCCTATCATAACGCGCGCGCGCGCACGTGCCATCTGTGCAGACCAGCAACGACCCCCCTCTGATCCAGTTGTGTCCCTGTGCACGCTCCTACTTAACCTCCTAAACAGGGGCCAGCCGCACCCCGCCGCCGGTCCCTCCATAGCGTAACTGGGCCTCCGTGAGGATGACGGAGAGAGGTCGGACAGGTCAAGAAGACTTTCTGCTCATACTCTGTAGTCAAACTCGCTGAACAAACACTTCTCCCCAGTACACGTGAACATCTGGCACCACTCAGACCCCGGCAAAACCTATCTGGCCACCAGCCAAATGTCTGAAACCTACCTGGCGCTCACCCGGATCTCCACCTCTGCCCCCCCAACCCCCCCACCCCACCCGGTTCTTCCCTGCCCCATTTACCCCCAACCTCCTGCCTCCTCCTGCTCCCTCCCCCTTCTCCTGAAGCCCTTGTTTCTCCCTTGGCAGGACCTCCAGCAGTAGCACACTCAGTTTAGCTTCTGCCTCGTCTTCTGCCCCACTGCCCGTGCCGCACCGTGCCCCATTGTGTGATAACAAACAGATGTTGTGGAATTTCCTTTGAATGGACTGCCAGTGCAGGCCCGCTCCCTTGTCTGGCAGTGTGGGGGCACTGGCAGTCTGGCAAAGAGCTTGGCCGAGGTCTGCACGATTGTTTCCTCTGTACACATGTGTAACACTTTAGTTTCCAGTGCATGCGCGTGTTCAGGTGCCGGAGAAGTTAACAATGTAATTGCAATTTTTGCGGACGTAAATTATTCAAATGCATGTGTGATCAGCATGTTTATGTGATGTATTTTTGAAAAAAATAAAAATAAAGTCTGTGTCCTTTTCAACTGTATTACTTCTTGTTTTAATCACTGAGAGATTGCAAATGCTCACAATCTCCTGACCAGAATAACGTTCTCGCCGCTGAATTAAATCCTAAATAAAATCATTCCTCACATTTAATATATATGATGATCTGATATCTGCATTTTGCAAAAAAAAACTCACTCGGTTATTATTTTAGCTAGACGTTAATTGGAATTCACACCATAGATACTTGTGACATTTTGATAATCGCACTATTGACTGTTATGTCGGACAAACACTTTTGATTTTTTTCCCCCTACCAAGTTGAGTGAGAAAAAGAGTGGGCATGAACATGATAATTTAAACAGCGAGATCCATTCACTCACTTTTCATCCTGAGTGGAGCACATAGTGTCATTGGAAGTTTTTTTTCTTCTTGAGACTGGCTAAGACTGACTGCAAATGCAAGTCAATTGTCAGACCTTTATTTGCAAAATTATGGCAAATGAAGTATTAAAGGATTCATTCACCCCCCAAAATGGAAATAATTCTGTAAAGTTCTGTTGATGAAAGGTTTGACATTTGCAATTCAAGTTTTAGTTAATTTGATGTATGAAACACTCTTTTATAATGAGATGACATGTCCCAACCTCTGTCTCTCTCTCACACATGCACACACACTAATGTCCATGCAGAGGCCTGCTAGAAGTGTAGCCTCATACTCATGTAACTACAAATATGAATGCTTTCACAGTGAAGATAATTAACGGTGATAAGTAAACGAACAAGATTATCCCTTCAAAGCGAAAAACATTTTTGCAAACTGCTTTAATAATAGCAGAATTAATGTGGCTTTAGTGTTTGTACGTGGGATCTGTTGCAAGGTTACCACATGTGAGCACTGGCTTCAGCACAGCCTTCTTTCAATGCATGAGCATAAGTTCATACAACATAACATTAGAGGGAAAAATGCATATTCATAGGCCAACTCTTCACACACAAAAAAAATGCCTTACTGTTGTGTATCAGTGTGTGCGTGCTGATGTTTGTGTGTGCGTGTGGCAAAGGGTTAGTCAGGATGAGCGCTCTCGTTTTTAAACGTCCTGGATAATGAACAGATGCTGCAAAAATTAGGAAAGAAACATCGACTCCTCCCAGCAGTGCCACTTTGGCCCGGTGAACTGGCACACTGGCGCACACACTGGGTTGTCCTCTCCGGAGCTCCTGGTGCTGCTGCTGGGGAACATTAAGGAACTTGGCACGGCTCTCCTCCGCCAGCCTGCCAGACCCTCACTCTCACTCTCTCCGGACTGTGGAGGAAGAGGAGTTGGTGGTGGTGTAGGGGGGTCGGGGAGTATTTTGATAGATGCCCTCTCCCACTGCTCGCTGGCTTCACTTTTGGGCTGGCTCTTCGAGAAATGCATGGAACTTTTTTCTTTGCTGATGAGGCCAAAAATAATTTAGAGGCCTAAAACTAACAAAAGTGTAACTCAAGCCTTTGGTTTGTTCAGTGCTTCTGTTCCCGGATTGAAAACAGCCTGAACTGCAGAACTGCGGGTTTGATTCTCGCCTGGGACTGTCTTTCTAAATAAATGCACTCAGCCTGCCAACGTAATTTAAGATAGTGGAACCTAAAGGATAGGGTTTATTAAAATGAAAACGAGCACAAAAACGAAACGCTGCCAGTAAATCAGAGGTCATTTCCCAATAAAGAATTATTACAAATATTTCACCAACACTACTATCAAGCATCCCGACAGACTTATCTCTACAGAATGATATGGATATTTTTTTATTAATATTTCGGTTAAGCGCTCATAACAAAATGTGCAGTTTAACCCTCAAGTGCTATGTGTAGACTCAACCTTCACAAATTAGATTTTTTAAATTGAAGATGTCCTCGAAAAATAGGTTCATTCATTTTTTAAGTTATTTTTAAGGTGTACAGTCGGGGGGACAAGAACGTGCTACAGACTGTGTTTTTAATGTATTTAAATATTCCAAAAAACTGTATAATGTATAGGCATAGCCTACTCGTATTGAAATGTTGTTTTACTGAATTTTTTTAACCCTTTTCTATTAACGTGTCAATATGTCTCATACAGGAGACGTGACCTTTTGCTAAATATAAGAAAGTTTAAAAACTGCATTTGTGTAGACAAGCTGGTGGAATTACCTTACCGATGACCGATAGGCAATTATTAGCAAATCGTTTGGTCAGTTGCGCCAGAAAAATGCTTCTCTTGTGTGTCTTCTGACTTTGAAATTGTATCCCTGCATTTTTTTAAATTCATTAATCACCAAAACAACAGGATTAATGCTGAAGCTTCCCAGGCCGAAACCTACAACTGATGCCCATGCACGCAGTTTTATTTAAAATAAGATGGGAAATAATCTGAGTTATCATATTGTAGGTATCGCTATTGATATTAATGTTAATATTGGTCACCATCACCGGCCACCCAAAGCCTGTGTGTGTCCTTACAGAGAGCACCCAGGACATTCTGGGGAACATATGGGTCCCGGGGCAGCGCTCCAAACCCAGCCGGGGTGGCAACGGCTGCCCCGTGCACTGTGTGTGTGTGTTGGTGTGAGTTTGTGTGTGTGGTCACCAGTTAAAAAAAAGAACAAATCTATATTTAAGAAAGGTTGTTATTTAACCTTCCCTGTGTGGTAAGATAATGTGCGTGTGTGCGTGTGTGTGTGTGTGTGTGAGAGTGTGTGTGTGTGTGTGTGTGTGCGTGAGTGTGATGTTTACATATTTAGGCTATTCACAAAACATAGAGACTGAATTGATTTGAAAAACAGCCCAGGATAAATAAATCCATATATTTATACTGCCGTCTGAATCCATGTTAAAATGTATGACATAAATATGAGATGTGTTTTTAAAGTTACAAGAGATGCAACTACACAGAAGGGGGGGATTGACTTCATAATTCATATCGCATGTTTAATGCATTATGGAAAGATGGAAATAAAGTTAAAGAAAATTTTAAAATAACGAATATTGCTGTCTGGCCTGCTTGGATGTCAGTGCAGCAAAGTTCATTATATTCTTCACACATTCAAAAAAATATTCATTTTATTCAACAAGTAGACCTACTATTGAATTAGCATGGATCTCAGGAAATGTATGAGGCATCGAAAAAATGGTAATAAAAAACTGAAGGTGTGTTTTTTTTAATCATTTTTATGTATTGATTGTCTTATAGTCGTCGAGGCTCAGTCATTGAGTCATTTCGTCACTGACGAAACCTATTGTGAAACCAGCAGAACCTTCAGGACGAGTGGGGGTGTTGGGATAGAATAAGTCCTGTGTTCACCAGCTTCTAAACTATTGTTATGTGAATGTCAGGCCCATCATATGTTGCAATTATCACATTGCCTATATGTTTGGATTATTTAGAGTTTGATCAAATTTTAAGATCATCCCTTCTGAATCAAACGGCAGCTGCGTGAGCTCTCCGTGGTGCTGAAAGTAATTTCTTCTGAACATCTTGTCTTAATGATCGAAGCGATTTGAAGCAGACCTCCATTGTTATCTCGGTGACCTTGAATGGAGTGCTTGGCATCAGTTAACCTGTGTAGGCCTACTGTTTGTATTTCTTAACCAGGGTGTCGGCCACACCCAGTCACCGAATCACAATTTGAACCAAATCTGTTTTCGTCTCAAAGTCTGCATCTGAAATCATTCCATACATTTTTTAAGACTGCTTTGTCTATGAGAAGTCCGCCAAAAAAAGGCACATTGGCACCAATTTACCTGATCGGGAAGAAGTAATGAAAACACTGCCCTCTCGCTCCTGTCCCACTTTAAAGGCCCTGAGGCTCTATAAGGGACTCCTGCAGGTTGTGGCGCCATGCAGGCAGAGCCAGAAAAAAAGCGCGGTGCGGGTTAATGTCTTCCTAAAAAGCCTTAAGATGCATCTTTTAAATATTCCAGTATCTTTCACATGCATATGTCTGACCCATTTAAATTCGATGTGAAAACGAATTATCAATCCACTGAGTGTAAAAAGTAGATACATTTTGGAAAGTTGAATCATAAATGTTGTATGTTGGATTCTGTTCAATAGGTGTAAAAAACAATCAAGCTGAACATTTATTTCACTTGTCATTTTATTTTACCACACAGTTGGTTGAATACAAAGTTGAAAGACTTGAATTTTATGAAAAAAAAATGCTCAGCAACACATGGGATCCCTTCATTTCCATAGACTAGTAACATTAATTACAAAAAACAACACAATAAATACGTGCAATAATAGTAATAATAATAACCTATTTAACATAGCATTGCGAATCAAAAAGAAAATATTGAACCAAAATGTAATTTGAAATCAAAATACGGTGCAATAGCTCAATTAGAAAAATATGAATATATGAATAAATAAGAGTAAAAAAGAAAATGAGAAAAATGTCTGATTTAATAGTATTTTGATTTTTTTTTTTTTAAGTTAAACCATTTTGGCCAGCTCAGCCACCGTCAGATTCGTTGGGTGTTAATTCCAATGTGTGTGTGTGTGTGTGTGTGTGTGTGTGTGTGTGTGTGCATGTGTGTGTGTGCGTGTGTGTGTGTGTTTGTGTGTGTGTATCTGCGCGCACCCGTGCGTGCAGCAACAGTGCTGATGAAACATGCAGCCTTTTTAGGCCTTGATGCCTCACTCTGTGGTCTCGTTGGGTCTTGCATAGATGAGGAGACTGCTTTTCTGAAGAAGAGATTCTTCTAAAACAACCCAACTTTTTTATCAGTTTAGCATTTCCCTCAGCAGTTCTTTAGATTTAATAGTTTACAAAAAAAAACAACCTCCTAAAGCTGGCACGTACAGGCGAGTAATTGTGGTAATAATTATTCGTTCGCCTATTCCTAATTTCATAAAATTAGAAAATCACCGCCGATGTCAAGGTGTAGCTGTAGCCAGTGATGTAGTGGTAAACAGTTGGTAAACTTTAGACTTTCAGTCATCAAAATGCAAACAACCACCGATACAAACACACATCACACTTTTAAAACATTGATAGCTATTTTGAAATTGCCTTAACATAACAGGTCTTGATATGATTTGTTGATCAATTTTCCTTTCAGAGATTTATTTCAGCCTAAAAAAGCTGGATAAATCGTGTTGCGCAAAATAAGATGGTGGGTTAGGTGGATTACCCTCCACTACATCCCTGACTATAGCACAACAAAAAATGTTATACGGAATAAATTAAAGGGAAACACCAATGACAACAAGTGAAACATCTCTTCAGAATACCTAAATCCTGGCGGGCATATGCTTGTTAAAAAGTGTGCTGTGGATAGATTGTTGATTGCAAGGGGACGCATGATAGGTTTCTGATTTTAATTGTGAAAAAATGCGTTCAGTTCATCATACACGGGGGCTCGTTCGTGATGTAAGTGCATGTCGTGGTAAGGCAGGACGTTTTCAGAGTGAATGCCACTCCGTGCTCCCGAGGAGCCAAACACGAGGTTATGGGACCCGGTGGGTCTTGAGCCAGGCAGGCCGGAGTAATGCATAGAGTAGTGGTACCCCTTCTCGTTTTCGGGGGAGGCAGAGCCTTGGTGCTTCAGGGAAAAGTTGCCATTGATGCACAGAGGCGGGCTGAGGGGCCCCTCATACTCGGGGCTGTTATACTCCGGGGATCCGCTCCCACCGTACAGAGAGTCGTAAGCTGAACAGTAGCTGTGTGTCCTCAGTGGAAGGGAGTTCGAGCCTGGCTGGCAGTGGGGGCTGGAGAGACGCGCACACTGATAGGGGTAGGAATGCATGGAGAATGAGCTGGAACCGTACCTCCCCCCGTCCTGACACTGCTGTTCCGTTAGGAAGTTACGGGAGTTTAGCTGCAAGCATCCCGCCACCAGGTTGGTCGTGGGCTGAGAGAGTCCCTTACACAGCGTCTGGACATAAGACACAACGTCGGGCCTTTTTCCAGAGCGCAATATCTCCGACAGGGCCCAGATATAGTTTTTAGCCAACCGCAGAGTCTCGATTTTGGACAGTTTTTGCGTTTTGGAGTAGCAGGGCACCACTTTACGCAGATTGTCGAGCGCAGAGTTAAGGTCGTGCATGCGGGTCCGTTCCCGTGCGTTGGCTTTCACCCGCCGCAACCTGGAGCGCTCGATCCGGGCCTGGGTCATTTTGCGCTTCTTAGGGCCCCTTTTCTTGGGCCTATCTCCCTCTGTATCCTCTCCGTCGTCCTCTTCCTCCACACCGTCGTCCTCGTCGTCTTCCCCGGCGTGCTCGGACTGCGTCCGACTGTCTCCTCTCATATCGGATCCCTCCATTTCGTCCAGGGTGTCCTGGTCCTCATCTTTGATCTTGGACTGCTCGTCGTCGCTGTCCGCCCAGCCAGAGTATTTCTGCACGTCGGGAAGCAGTGAGGGGTCACTGAAAAGCCTCGTCAACATTGTGGCTCTGGAGTGGAGAGAAAAGGAAATCGAAAATGAGGCAGGGACAGGACATGTCCGCAGTGTGAGTGGATGGACAATAACAAAACGAAGACATTTCTATCAAAATGACTTCATATTGTGCACGTCAACATAACCATCCGACCACTGGGCCTATAGAAATATCATCGAAGTCCCATTGAACATATTTTGATTTCAAGGTGTAAGGTCACTTAAACTTGTTATCAACATAGCTTTTGCTGTTTTGTTATAAAATAAAGACCAATAGGCTACTTGAGTTGTTATTTGTGCCTAATGGATAACTAATGTAAATGTGGTTGGAAATAAAAAAGAGAGCTCTTTAAGCTTTGGGCTGGGCTACAGCCAGACGGATCCCCATTTAATTCCCTGCTGTCATCCGTGTGCCCTGTCGCGTCCTCTCGCAGCGGGTCCCAGCGGCAGGGGCCACATTACAGGTCCCATGGGGGCCCCCACTTTCACTCCTCCTGACGCCCATATACACTCCTGGCTGCATTCCAGCACTATTCATCCACACCATACACCTCTACTCAGAGGAGGCAAAATGGATTTTATTTAATTGATAGGCTGTAGCTCAGTTTAAAGTCACGCTGATTATTAAATTAAGGCTTACAGACATATCCTAACTCAACCTGTAAACGGCCTTGAGAGCAATTGTAATTGCATGGCCTATAAGCAAGAACCAAGAGGAAAGGTTGCCTACATATATGGTTTATATGATTTATCAAACTTTTATTTAGGTTATCTCAGCGTTAATAATAATAATAATAATAATAATAATAATAATAATAATAATAATAATAATAATAATAATAATAATAATAATAATAATAATAATAATAATAATAATAATAATAATAATAATAATAATAATAATAATAATAATAATAATAATAATAATAATGTGGCAAAAAAATCTAATTTCTAAAATATTTCGAAAATACCTCAAAATCATTCTAGATATAACGAATCGTAATCAAACAAACATGCTATTTAATACATCTAACATAAAGAATAAATTGATCAGCCTACCACTTGATTAGTAAGGGCAGTCCCATCCCGGAAAAAAGGGCTACAGAGAGACTAGGTGATCTTTGACAGCTTCAATAAGCCTCCATTGGCTTACTCCCTAACACGTTTCACTTCTCATCTATTATTATAGTGCAGCAGCAGATAGACTTGCAGCCCATGGTAAGGTAGGCTGTGATGGTTGGTTAATTATCTCGGGGGGTGTGCCAGGGGCAAAATCTAGATTTTAAATCTCAGGCTCAGGAGGTTTGCTCAATTAGTAGAAAAAAACACAACAACGTTTAATTAACAGACCATGCAGCTTACATGAAATAGATTTCACACATAATTCAATATGCACGAGTGCATGATTTCAAAGCACTTTTTAGTCAGCGATAACCCTTCACAGATGGAACTCGCTTGTATCCTTTTAGCCCTCGTTAAATATAAAAAAACGCAACTTGCGAAACACAATCATCCCATCTCGCCAAACCCTGCAATAGCTCCACTGTAACAGCAACGACTGTGGTTTCAACAATGTTAAGTCGAGATAAATTGTTGAAGATAAAACTAGACAAACGGATATAAATCATGTTGCACACTGCCTGTCACAGTCAATGGCGCTGTCCCACCCTTTCATTTGCTAAGAGATTGAACGTGCAAATCATCGAGAAAATCATCAATAAATCTCCAATTAAGCTTGAGGACGCCCTTCGCGGAGGCAACGCGGCTGATATCAAGATCGTCCACAGAAATTCCTATCTTGCATAGTCACTGTCTTTTGTTTCTCTGATTCAAGGTCCAGACACAGGAATCTCTAAATCAAATTAGTGTCCGATATGATCTATTTACAGCATGTGCGCTGCTGTGTAAGGGGCTACTCCAATGCTCAGGGCTGATCCTTATAAATGATCCTGGAGGAGCGAAATCGGGGCCGGGAGACGCTTTGCCTTTTGACTCTAGCTTGGTATTTGATTTTAGCTCTTATAATCCAGGTTGATTTGGATGTCAAAAGTTGAAGGGCACGCAGAGGCAGAGCAGGGGAGCGAGGAGGTATTTGTGCAAGCGCGCTCATACGCAAATCTAATAAAACGACAAAAAATGGAAATGCCTATATACATTTATGTATTTTTTTGTTAGAAAGGATTTCAAAGTGCCATCACCAGGTTTAAACAGACTAGTAGATCGATACCAGAGCAAAGACACAGACACAGAAGCGACTATACATTACATTTCCATATGGATTCATGCCAGTAAATTAGCCTTTTACCATGCAAAATTAATCAATAAAGGTGCTTAAATTCACCAAAAACAGTCGATTCGCATTACATTATATATAATACGAATGAGCACTAATTTTCATATATTCATCTGTTTTATTAGATTAATTTTCTCCTCCATTTTGGACGGATCCAGGATTTTTCGCCCTCCGCTAATGTTGTTGTTTCTGTTCCAACTTACCTCGGCTCGAGCTCTTCACAGGGGATAGGAGGAAAAACACGCGCTTGAGTTTCAGACCATCTTCAGGGACCTGCACGAGTGAGCGAACCAACGCTCCCTGTCAGTGTAGAGGTGCAGGCAGCGACCGGCTTTCTTTCACTGGCGCTGATGGGTTGTTTAGGGGTGCTTCTCTCCCAGCGCGCGCACTCGAATAACCAGAGCTTGTGAACGAAACGTGCGTCTTGGCGTGTCTGTGTGTATGTGAGTGAGTAAGAGAGCATGTATGCATGTATATGTGTGTGTGTGTGTGTGGTGTGTGTGTGAGTGTGAGTGTGAGTGCGCGTGTGGCAACCGTGAGCTACCGGGGACGGGGTTACATACCAGCTAAGGCTGTGATGCCAGCGCCCATATGGCTGGCACGTCACCGGCAAAAGCCATCACATGAGAGCACGGTGATTGACATGCGCCCGCATTCGGAGAGATTTGCCCGCGGGGGAAGAGAGACACAGGGAGAGAGAGAGAAAGAGAGAGAGAGAGAGAAGGAGGAGGAGGTGGAGGTGGAGGAGGAGGAGGAGGAGGAGGTGGAGGGCTCCGCCATCTGTCACCGCGCTAGAGCTCACACAGCCAGAAAAAAGGAGGAAAAACAGAAGAGAGAGGGAGAAAATAAAATGGTGGAACAACAAAACTCATCATTGTTGACCTGTGCTGCTGCTTCAAGGGATGATTTTTTTTAAATCAATCCTGTGAATTTTCTCATTCACCTGGAAACTCACTTATCGGTGTTTAATGCAATTTAGAAGAGATTTACACAAATATCCCAGCAGTCACCATAAAGAAGGTTACAGTGATAAATATAGAATTATGATAAGGTCAACAAAGGCTATATGTTGACTCCCTATAGTTGTGATTACTCCTCAGTCTCGTGAAGTGAAGTGTGTAAGCCATAATATTGCAGCGTTATCTGCATTAAGTAGCCTACTATAAATACTGTAAATAAGCTATGACCCCAAGGCAAAAAATCGGCTTTAAAATCCTATTTCCACAGGCAATTAATCACTTCAGCATTTTAAAAGACTCTGTTCTCATAATACAATTTGTTAGTTTAAAAAGATAATACAATAATACTCCATGGAGTCTATCATTACATCAATTAACTCTTCAGCAAATGAAAGGTGGGTAAACTAGGTTTAGTAGCAGGGTTTACCCTCCATCACATCTCTGGTTCAGAAGCAGGGTGGGGGTAGGGGGATGGGGATGCATTATAAGTGCATTAAGGCCATGGAACAGAAGGCATATTGTTTATTTATTTACCTAATTGGATCAAATTATGCTTCAATGTATTCAGAGGAACGGCAACCAAAACCAATTGTAATTTGTTCTGACTCTTATGGGCACAGCACCAGGCGCAGATGACCCACTTGCCAAAGCTGCAAATGAGTTAGATTAAAAGGTATAATATTACATAGGCTTCTGCTGCATGCAGTGTGTGTGGACGTGTGTTTGTGGACTGGTGCTCATGTGGTTAAGTGGAAGATCAAATGTTTACTGGTAGCTGTGTCCGAATGTGTGAGGTTTGCCAGAGCTGCTGCTGGTGCTGGTGTTTCCAGCCAGTAATGCTGAGTGAGGGGCGCCTGCAGGGGTGAGCATCAGAGAGAGAGGGAAAGAGACATCTAGACGCAGTGAGAGGAAGGGAGAGAGAGAGAGTGAGACCCAGGTGTGCAGACCCACAAGGGATGTATGAAAAATGAGGAGGAAGGGGGGTGTAGATGTAGATGACAGGGAATTGGTGTTGGTAGGAGTTGGCAGAGGTGCCCAAGATTTAGGAGGAGGCATGTTGGCACATCAGCGGTGTAGATGCAAGAATTCCCCGCCACCGGCATCCTGGTCCCTTCAGCATGTGTGCTTCGCTGCATTGTGTCCATCCCAGCTTTGAGATCTCTCTATTTAGCAGACATTAGTGGAGTTAATGTGGGAGAAATGAGTTCGATGACCACCAAGTCCAACTTGGCACAAAGGCACCCACTGGACTGAGGGAACAGGGACCTGGAGGCTGAGAAATAGCTGATAGAAGCTCATCATGTCCTTGGGCCTGGATCACCCCTTACATCTCCTATGCAGGCACAACTGAGGGAGCGTTTGGGGGCGTTACAGGGTCATCCCTGGGGTCACCAGTAGTGTGGCAGCTGTGGCTAGGGAGCCGTGATGCCGCACATTTACTAATGTGTCTCATCCCTTATGGGATGAGGGGATGGTAACCTGGCAGTACCCCAAACCATGGCGGGGTGATTGTGTCAGTGTTTGTTTGTGTGTGTGTGTGTGTGCATGTGTGTGTGTGTGTGTG
>JAPMOB010208999.1:0-39847 GCA_029875015.1 Lepomis gibbosus
TGTGTGTGTGTGTGTGTGTGTGTGTGTGTGTGTGTGTGTGTGTGTGTGTGTGAGTGTGTGTGTGTGTGTGTGTGTGCGCGCGCATAGATGTGGTTTTATGATCTGCATTCCTGGTGACCTGTCGCACCTAATTTTGCAATAAACTCAGTACTGCAGTCCTGTTAGGAGACTTCAAGGTGATTGGTATTGGTGGATGTTTTTTCTTTGCTTCTTCAGATTGTCCTGTGGCCATTCACATGATACCGGAGCCACCGAGGAACTGAGTGGAATTATAGACTGAGGAAATCTTTAAAAGCCTCCTGGGTTTGAGCCAGGCCTAAAAATGATCCTAGTTTCTCAGTGTCTTTCTCCCTATTTCTGTCACACAGAGAGAGAAGGGGGTAGATGGGTACGATGGAGTAGTTTGTTTAACATCCAGGCACAGTTGTCAGCATCATCACAGCACTCATTTGGACTCGGGCCAGATAGGGAAGCTTGGGAATTAATGAGAGGAAGGATATAGTGCTAGGAGCAGAGCTTGGGACCAGAGGCAACCAGACCTCTCAGGGTGGCAGCACTGACTTATTACTCCTCCCTGATGAATTAACCTCACTGACCCTATTTAAAGGCAGACTGTGAGCCTTTATTATTAAAGTGACCACCCCTGCTTTGAAGTGTCTGTTTCTGCTAGTTGTGTGTTGAAAGCCAATTACAAGAAGGAAGGGCATACATTTGAAAGGCTGACTGGAACAATCATAAATGCATTAGACACTGTCGATCAAGTCTGCCCTTAAGAGCGTGAGTCTTTATGGAGATGATTGTCTATGCAGGAGCCAGAGACCGTATCTTGAGGAGGCATTGATGTGGGCTTCCGTTTTTCAAACAGCAAGAAAAATAACTTGTGCCAGTGTACAGATAAGAACATCCACGCTGGAGTGCATTACAACCGTTTTATTTATCAGTTTATCTGATACTGTTGCCAGGAACCAGGAGAAATTTCCCAGTATAGGCCTGTGATCCAAAATCAACCTAACACCCCCATCTGACGGCTAATGTTCATGGCTACTTTCACCTGACTAATGAGATGTGAGAAATGTTATGTCTGTGTTTGCATGACAATCCAAACGGACATGTGATGAATGGGTAAACACATAACTCTGCTCTTCTCCTTTAGTAGGTCTCCCAAACATCTCACCTCCCATGTCCGCGGGACGCCTCCATGGCGGCTATGTTTAGCAGCGCAGAGCGGCTCTGGAACGATTCAGACCATCTCGGGTGGAACGAAAGGAATGAGAGCTCAGAGGCATCAGGGCAGGATGAGCATAACTACTACGCCATGCTGTACTCCCTGCTCATCCTGGGCATCGTGTTTGGAAACGTGCTGGTCTGTCTGGCTGTGCTGAGGGAGCGCTCCCTCCAGACGACCACCAACTACCTGGTGGTCAGCCTAGCTGTGGCCGACCTGCTGGTGGCCTCCTTGGTCATGCCCTGGGCCGTGTACCTGGAGGTGAGGAGGTCAGAGTGTCTGTATTTACAAAACTTAAGAGTCAAGGTCTCATTTCAGTTCATGTTAAGGCAGATGTTAGGTAACACCACATGATATGATATGATATTTCATTCAGTTAAATTGTCCATGTTTAGGTTGGTTTAGTGACAATACATTTACTGAAGGTCAACATCACACCAATTTGTAATTTCAATTAAATCTTTCCACCGGCCCCTCTGGGAGCAAGTATCCCTGGTTGAGAATCACTTATCTAGAGAGGAACGACTGGTAGAGACGTGAAGAGGAAGACTATGTGGAAGAGTGAGTGAGGAGCTCAAACTGAAGAGGAGAAGAGAGGAGAGGGAAAGGGACAGGAAGTTGCGGGGGAGACAAAGTGGACTTGTGCAACAAAAAAAGGAGCTACAGTAAGAAAGAAAAAGGATGGGGTGATTCGGAGCTTATTACGTAGTGACAGCTGTGTGGGTGATGGGGAGACAGTAATGACGATGAAATGTAGGTAGTGCTTCACTATTCATGTAGATTATAAATAATTGCTGAAGGACATATTGAATATTAACAAATGACTTCACCTGCTTTGGGTAATTGTCCGAGCTTCGCATTATGAAAAAACCTGTGAATTTCATTTTGATCAAACTTCTTAGGCAGATTGTTATTGATGGTTGCTGTTCATTGTTTATTGGCACTTCACAGCGTACTCACTAGTGTTAACATAGTTTGTCCGCTAATTGTTAACGTCCTCAGTCTCCATCCATGTGTCACTCACTGTTTAGTAACCCCATTAACTGTGCAAGCGCACGTCTGACCCTGAGGTATCCACATTTTGTCAAAGTAGTACACTGCACACTGAGAATGTACTGTAGATGTGTCCTGTTTGTATAAGCACATAGGCTTTTGTGTTTGGAATAGGATCCTTGAAGCTTGAACATACCGAGCGTGTTGCTCAGAGGCAGGTGTTTGCCCACATGAGGTCCAAAAATCATCTGGTTGAAGTCCAGTTATGTTTAACAAGCAGCCACCCTGCTGGCCAAAGTTTGCTCACTATCAGCAGAAAGCGGCGTTTCTCACAGTGTGCAGAAGATTCAACGGCAGGTCAACCAGAAAGAAAGAAGTGAGCACACTCGGTGAGCAGCAGCAGACAAATTAAGGATGATTATATGAAAGGTAAATTAGAGAAGCCAGCAACCTCGACGGGGTTCAGTCATGAGTTTAACTTCCATGTGAGCAGTCATGCCGTTAAGAGCCTGTGCTACATTTTTCATTTCAGAATCAAAGGGGAGACTTACAATCCAATAAGGAGTAAGTTCATTAAAAGATGGTACAATATTCATTAATTTTGCAGGAATGTAAAGGTCAGTAATATCGTAAATAAGGCTGGACATTAACATATTAGTTCAGAATGAGCAGCTTTCTTTCAACTCCCAACACTAGCTTTACGAGCTCCATCACCCTGCAGGCTCTAATGTGAAGGACGGGGGATTAGCTTGCTGTGACCGGAGGGTTGCTGGTTTGCTTCTGCAGGAGTGTCTTGGCAGGAAAAATGACCTTTTTTTCGCTCCATTAACCCTCAGCAGGTACTAATCACGTACCCTTGAGCAAGACACCTTATCCCTGGATGGTGCAGTTGATGCATGACTTGTACTTGAAGGAAGTGGTTGTATTGGCTGCAATGACTGAGCGCTCGCTTTCCACAATTCATCCTAAATGATGTTTCTCCGCCTCAGCAAATGTATGATGTGACTACGGAAACAGCTCCATTTGATGTGCAGAGGTTACTCCTCGGTCAGGTGGTGTTTTATCATGTGGAATATAGCGAGATCTGACAGAAAACACAAGATTAGGTGATACAAATGCCTGACTGAGTCACTGTCATATTACCACACTGTACATACAATATTCATTATGTACCCACATGTGTCTTTGTGTGTGGGCGTACAAACAAGTACTCTGTACATGCATAGATTGTGTGTATTGGTGTTTTTGCTATACGTAAGCAGACAAAATGTCCTTATAAAGATTAAAAAGAAGAAAGTGTCATGTCTTCTCTTCCTAAAATAGCTAGTTTTGGGTTAGGAATTTGGTTTGTCCTGCAGCAATTTAGTACTGAGGTCCCTTAAAGTTGGAGAGATTTTAAAGAATTTATGCAGCGGAAGTTAAGATTACATGATTATCCCTATGCAGTTTCCCAATTCCACACTACAAACAATATTAACTGTCACAGAATTTTTGTGCAGTTAAAACTGTTAACAACACTTGACCGTTGTATATTTTTTCTGTTTTCTATCCTCTTTCTGCCCCCACCATCTGCATTTTACTTTTTTCAGCTGTGAGCAGCTCCTTAATTTCCTATGCATTGTGGATCAATAGTGTGCATAAGCAGCACACTCATAAATCCCGCATTTGTTAGTATGCCTGCAGTTGCATGATGACTTTTTCATGCACACTTAAATTTATCACTTCTCCCATGGAAACGCCTGGAGTATGGAATTGGGGCGCTGTGCTAGTAAGGGTCAAGCTCCAGAAATGCCAGTTCTTACACTTCTCATTATGCAATTGAATAGTAGAATTGATTACACCTTCCTTGACCCCAGCTGACATTCTGTTAAAAATGTGTAGACAAGCCCCTCTAGAGGCACACAGGACATTAGGCAACTGTTGTTCACAAGCTGAATTTACTAACCAGCACAAGTAAAGTGGTTTTTAATGTGTAAAACAGGTGGAATGTGTACTATATTTGGGTATAGGTTGAGGTTGGCTTAAGTTTGGGATTTGTGTTAAGGTTAGGCGTCTTGTGGAGAGTTGAGTTTGAGCTTGGAAACAAACGTTAGCACTGACTTTTTCCACATTAGTATGTATAAGAAAGCTAGTGTATGTATGCTTGTCCCTTTCAACTTAGGTCTAGGAGAGAGATTGCTGTCTATTTCCATCTTTGTACACATGTGTGCACCTGCTGGTATTCCCATGGTGTGCCTGCCGCCTCTCTGCGTGGGTAGATGTACATTCCCATCTTGGACTAGTCAGGCGATGGAGCTTGGATTCCAATTGTCCTTGTCAGAAAGTTATTACCAGGCATAATGTAGGTGAAAGCCTGCAGGTCTAAGCAGGACTCTGCTGGAGGGGATGTTATTGTTTCAGCTGTGGGTTAATATCTGCTCTGAGTATTGAAAACTCTCCTTAGGATTATTAGATCCTGTGTTTGACATGTTCCCTCGATTCTACTTTCTTGTTACACGCTAACAACATTATGTTTGTTGTCCATCATCGCAGTGTCATCGCACAACATCCCCACTTGACCATTTCAGATCCAGTTTGTGTTCTTCGGGGACAAGTGCTGTATGCTGACATAAACATATTTGCTGATTCATGCATATATTTGCCTAATTAATGTCTCTATTAGCATACATGTTTATGTTCAGGCTGTCGGGGTGAATTTGTTAATATTTTTGGCAGCTCAGGCTTAAATTTTTTTTATCCTTCCATGTTACGTAGGCCAAACTATCTCTTGGCCTCTATTCTTTCTTCCTGGCCTTTCTGTCACAGGTACGGGTGAGTGCGTCTATGTGTGCACTCGATGGGTGCTTCACGCTTCACGGTGAAGAAGGGGAAGAGAAAAAGTGTGCGTCTGTTAATATGCCTGTCTGTCCTGTGCAGGTGGTCGGCGGTGCCTGGCTTTTCAACCGGCTCTACTGTAATGTCTTTGTCACGCTAGATGTGATGATGTGCACCGCCAGTATCCTCAACCTGTGTGCTATCAGCATTGACAGGTGAGTGTGTAGGTGTGTGAGTGTGTGTGTGTTCACCTTCTTGCTGCAGTAATTGTGTATGACTACAGATGCTGCCGTGACACCTTGAGTGTAAATGTCATCCATGAGAGATTTACAGGTCTTATTCTTTTCTTCACCTCATCTCATAGATATGTTAAAATTTCCTGCAGAAGGCAATATTTCCTCATCTTCTTCATATCCTCTTAATGGATGTGCATGTGTGTGCATCACTGATTGGCAGAATGAGAGACAGTGAGGAAAAGATGGGGAGATTTGTTTGGGGGGGATGGGGTTATTTTCTAGGCTCAGACTCTGGCATGTTTGCATCCAATTGCTATGTATTTTGTTTGTATTAATGCAGGAGGAACTGTGTCGTCCATCAGTTTCAATCTTTTCCGCAGATGTGGATCTAATATTTCCATTATTTATTTGCTTTCTTTTCTTATCATGTCACAGTTAATATTTAATCGCTCTCTAGAGTCTTTGAACTTTCAATCTACAGACATCAAGAGTTCAACTACATTGAATAAATAAGTTACTACAGAAGGAGTGCAGGTGTCATGGGGATGTATTTGTACAGTGTATATAAGTACAGTGTACACTAAGACTTTCCGATGGGTGATACTAGTGACTTCTCTGCCAACATGGCAAAGTGCAGCTGCCCAGGGGCCCCAAAAGTCCCAGGTTCACTGTGCTTCTGTTGTTTTTTTGATAATTTGATTAATTGTACATTTGTAAAGGAATTTGCACCTGTTAAGGACAATAACAATTAACGTTGTTTGATGCTAATTATGTGCTCCTGTCCTGTAGAGTGGCAACACCTAATAATTCCAGTTAGTAGATTGTGCTCACATGGCTCACATATACAGTATAATCATAATGTTTAAATAACAAATTATCAAATGACAATGTAAAACATTGTGACAATATGTGATAGAGGTTGCTCATAGTATACAGAATTCACATCTACACAACTTTACTGTTTTCATTCACTTCTACGTCTTTCATAGTGTCATTTTGGCCAGAATAGGCAGCAGTCTTTGTGAAAAACTAAAAATCCACTGTACAGTACCAAACAGACACATTTAGTGACTAGCTGGTGAACAAATTGGAGCATTTAGCAGCTAAAGAACCAGGTATTTCCCTCAGGAGTTGGTGGAGACCAAAAACAGAGTTAAGAGAGACTAAATATTGGACTTACAGTCACCAGGTGGCAACAAACACGAATGAGTGATGATCAAGTCAACCTGTTCTCTCTACCCAAGTTGTCACATATGGACACTTAGACAAGACCATTTGGCATTATAGTGAACACACTGGGAAGCCCTTTAGCATCATTACTGAACACTAAAAGTAGGCTTAGTAATAACGGAAATGTCTGAATAAGGTGGTGGTCGGGGTCAATGGAAGGGTCAGACATTATTAAGTAAATAACGTTACTTCACTTACATTACTAACGTACTGATTCTAACCAAACCATGATATTTTCCTAAACTTTCACGACCACTAGTTGTATTTTGAATGTCTAACCGGACGTTGGTGCTGTCGCCTGACTGTAGCCTCACAGCAAAAAGGTCTGGGGTCTGAGCCTTGGTGGTCCCAGGCCTTTCTGTGTAGAGTATTCATGTTCTCCATGTGTCTGTGTGCGTTCTCTCTGGGTGCTCCAGCTTTCTCTCAAGGTCCAAAGACTTGCAGGTTAATTGGCTACACTAAATTGCGGTGTGTATGTGAGTGTGAGTGGCTGTTCGTTTCTATGTGCCCTGCGATTGATTGGCGACCTGTCCAGAGTGTACCCCGCCTCTCGCCCATTGTCAACTGGGATTGGCTCTTGCCCCCGTGACCCTGTGTGGATAAGCGGATATATTACAGTATGATGACTGACTGCCTAACCAGACTTTTGCATTTATTATTGCAAACTTGCACATGGAGCCCTATACATGCAAAAAATGACGTTAGAGGAATACCAGGACACTAAAAAGTGACGCCAAGTGGTCTTGTACAAGAATCTACATGTGACAGTTTGAGCGGTGAGAATGTGTTTGATAAGTTAATGAAGTTTAAATGAAGTTTAAATGAACACAAATTAATTGACATATGTAAAGCAGCCAGGACTTGGTCTTAAAGCGAACCTAGAGGCAACATGGCACAAACACAATGCAGAGAGGATGGGCGGGTACACAGGTCCACTAATCAGGCCATGGTGAAGTACAGTAAAAGATACAAACATCCTTTTTATTTCAAACACTCCTCCTATATTTTTCCATTTAATTGGTTTCTTGTGTGTTGACATACATGTTTGTCCTGCAGTTTTTTTGCGTGCAATACATAATTTGCTTCTGAGGGATGAAGATCTTTGGAGCCCTGTGGTTCTCTGTGATTGATTGATTGTTAGATGAGTCAAGAACACTACATTATACATGCTACATTATAACACGCTTTGTTGGGTGCTAAATTAAAGCGAAGCACCAGAGGCATTCTGTGTCATTGATACTGTATAATACACCAACACTACCTTTGTGACAGCACTGTTTATTTAGAAGTTTATTGCAATCGTTGCTTTGGTAGAAGATTTCTGGCCTGTTAAAAGGAAGAGTCAAACCAGGCTATTCAGAGGCAGCATAAATACACCAGGAAGGAAGCTCTTGCATCATACTTCAAGGTGTCTTTGTGATAGTTTTTACAGCAGAGGTCCTTTTTTTCATCCTCAACTCAAAGTGTAACTTAAAGCAGCACTTTATCAATACATCATGTACAAAACAGCACCTTGACAAGGGGTAAAAGCAGAGTAAAGCAGGGAGGGAAGAGTATTTGTAGTGAACGCCTGTGCTCCAGGTTTCACCCTGCATTTCACCAAGAGAGGACCCGGTGTAATTAGTCTGACGAGGATAAACAATCATGGCACTTATTTGGCTGTAAACAACATAATATCACATCCATTTAGGATTGGTGTCCTGCGTAGTTGCTGCTTTTTCTGAGCCATTACTGAACCTAGCTTTCCCGGGCTCATTATACTCTGATTAACTCTTAAATCAAGGCTCCACGAGGGTTAGTGCTGAATACCCAAATTGTTTTTAAAGAGAAATACCGAGTTTGGTCTTTATTATCGGCTTTCTCTCAGCAGTGCATTTCTTGGCATCCCCAAAGCCCAAGTCTGTTCAGGGAGGCTATTTTTCACCCTCTAATTATTCCCTTTTAATGTACTATATCAGCACTTTTCTCTTCATTCAAATGTCACCATCTATTCCCTGGACAGACTCTAATCTGTGTGTGTCTGCAGGTACACAGCAGTGGTGATGCCCGTCTTGTACAACACTACCCATCGCTCCAGAAAGAGAGTTTTCATGATGATTGCCACCGTGTGGGTCCTGGCCTTCGCTGTCTCGTGTCCTCTGCTGTTTGGGTTCAACACCACAGGTCAGGTCAACAACATTTTGACTTCATCTTCCTGTCCACATACGTCGTCACAAAGAGTGAAGTTATAAAGCAGGATGCACAATAGAATGCGAAGAAAGAAGGCGCTGCGACATAATGAAATTCAGGGTCAAAATTCAGTCTGTGCTTGCCATTTAGTGTCAGCATTGGAACATGAAATGTCAATCTGAAATAGGTGCAGTCCACCAATTTAGCATGTCAGAGTCGATTGCTAGGCAGGTAGTACTCAGCCCGTGGAAATCTTGTCCTGAGCTGTGTCAGGCCTGATGATGAGAATTCAGTCTGTGTTAAAAACTGGAACATGCTGACTTTGAAAGACATGGGCATTTTACCAGGCATGGAGGGTCTAATGCCGCTCTAACTGGCAGAAACTGTTCGCCTCAGAGTTGCAATTTAGAGTCTTAGGGATTGGGAATATCTGACTACTACTTGTCAACAAACCCGTGGCAAATTGGCTGCAAATCCACCATTGCTTTTGGTAGTTACGTCTAAAGAATATCTGAAATATACTAATATATTCAATTCAGCTCATTTAAAAAGAGAAATTAACTTTTTGTTTGCATTTGGTTTCACTTGTTAGCAAACCTCTACAGATATGTAACACAACAAAAATAGCAAATGTGTATTATATTAGGCTATTTAACCCTTGACTACAAAGTAAGCAAAGTTATTTTTGAATTGCATCTGGTTAACGGAGGCTACTGTACTGTAGGCGGAGAGATTCTGTCGAGAAACGAGGGGGGATCTTTCTCCCAAGGCAGACAGTTGTGTTGTTTTTATGTGTAATAGAGCAACAATGATCAAGATGACAAAATAATAGACAGATTGTAATCATGTAACAAGTGTCTAATGTTTCTGAGGGATGTTTTCTGGATTATTCATGTTCTACATAACTGAAAATTGTGCTGACAAAATCTTTATCTGCATTTGGCCAGCGTGACATGTGGGAACAAGAAGAATCAACCACGAACAATAAATCTGGAAGAGAAATGCGAGAGACATCACCAGTAGCTATTTTAATTTCAATAGCCAGCAGCATGGATGCATGACTGCATGCACGCACACAATAAAGAGCATTAGTCAGACACAATGCTAAGCTACTCACAGAGATACAGAGCATTTGTTGGGGGGGTTGCAGTACACTTCCACAATCGATGTGTAACAATGGCTGGTGATTGCAGGAATCCCACTGTTCTGTGAGTATGCAACCACACACCAGCACTGAATGCAGGGACCACTGGGTTCACATCAGGATTCAGGATCCCTCATCATCACTCAACAGAAACTGATTGAGAAATAAAAGGTGGATAAGTGCCCAACAAAATGAAATGGCAAAATAATAGGAATCTGGAAACTGAAGGGTGGTTTTGATTGTGGCCTAGAAAAACACTGTATCTGTCTGCCCTTGTTTCTATCTCTCTGTGTATTGAGGTATGTGGTATTGATCAGGGGAACAACATCCAGGGAGAGGCAAATCACTTCAGTCTCCACACATGCAGGCATTAAGCATTTTACCCGCTGTGGCCACAGCCTGTGTCATTTCTTTTTAAACATTATTTTTCAGTTCACTATTATCTCACCGGATATTTATTATTATTATTATTATTATTATTATTATTATTATTATTATTATTATTATTATTATTATTATTATTATTATTATTATNNNTATTATTATTATTATTATTATTATTATTATTATTATTATTATTATTATTATTATTATTATTATTATTATTATTATTATGTCTCTTGTACTGAATGTATGGCACTATTATTGTCAAATCAATCAAACCTCCATCTCACAGTCATGGCTGACTGAATGCGTGCAGCGCTGTACAACTCAGTATGTATGCAGGATATGAATGAGGTTAAGCCATCAAGGTCATTTTCAAGATGGAGAGCGTGCACCAGGGTCAGAGGTCAGCTGTAAATTATTCATACTGTCTCTTTGATCATCGTGGGATTTTGAGTCTGTTTTGCATAATGATATTGTCTTTTTGACACAGATGACCCCTTGGTGTGCTCCATCTCCAACCCCGACTTTGTGATTTACTCCTCGGTGGTGTCCTTCTACCTGCCGTTTATTGTCACTCTGCTGGTCTACATCCGCATCTACATTTTCCTCAGAATGAGGCGGAAGAGGATCGCTTTCAGCCAGGCCAGCAGAAAGGTGCAGCCTGGCTCAACTCCGCCGTCTGTGGTGAGACCATTATCTTATTTTTCCTTCCCTCTGTTTCCCTTGTTGGTGTTTTTCAATGAATTGTGGCGCCACTTTCTAATTAGGCACTCTATAAAAAGGATTTGTAATAAATGCCTTTATGTATGGCTTATCATTTACAAAAGCTTTATAATTCAGGTGTAAGTAGTTAATATAAACAACGTTTGGGTTGCCGGATGTGTGACGGGGTTTATCCCCCTGCAGCTTGACATTTGCTTTGTGTTTTAAGATTTGGGAACAAAGACGCAAGGCATCTGAACCAAAATGATTTCACAAATAACCCTCATACCAACACTTCTAACTGCAGACATAATGGTTTACTGTTAATTAATGACTTACTAATTTTAACTGCAGACATAATAGTTTATGACTGTTTATTAATGACCCATTAAAATTTATAGCTTAGACTAGATATTTATTATTGCTTATTAATGACTTATTTTAGCTGTTGGCCTGATGTTTTTTAGCTGTTTATTAATAACTTACTAACAGTTTAAGTAAGTGGACTAACCAGCAGTCCAGACTTGTTGGCTCAATGCAGTTTTTGTTGATAGGTTTGGGCACTTTTACAGAATGTGGTAAAATTTCACAACTCCAAACTCATCACACTTGTAACACAGCCAGTCTTTCATACAAAACTTGCTATTGTGCATTTATTTGGACTGTAAACATCTCTCACCACACAAGCCATTGATTCAAAAAATAAGTTTCTCGTGAAATGTCATGAGAACATGTGGTTTAATCACCAAAACACAACATAATGATATATTTTCAGTTTAGTCGTTTTAACTACCAGTGAATCTAATAACAAACAATGCAAGATACATGTTCCAAATCACCTTCATAGTGCTGAAAGTATGCTATAGTTTACTGTGAAAGACAGATTACACAGTTTTCACAACAGGCAATACTCTTCACCTCTATCATTTCCATAATATATATCTTTTATATAATCAAGTTGTGATCAATGAAGACATCCTCTAAAGTCATTGATGCAAGAAAAAAACTTTTACTGTATTTTACAGTATTGCAACATCATGTGTAACACATACTAACAATAACTATGGATGGTAATCATGTGGTGTATTTTACAATATTGTATTGTACATACTGTACATAGGGCAACAACACTAAGGTTGTGGGTTTGAATTCCACTGGGTGTCCCACTGGAAGTTTTGAATCTAAACATATCAGGTAAATGAAACAACAATACATACAACAGCAAATGTTTCACCGATGATCAATAAGGAACAATTTGTACAGTGATACTAAAAGGCATTTTAACAATAAAGATCAAAACCTTCTCCAAAGTTATGTACTTTGTTTGAACATAATGTATTTCAATGCAAAACATGTCTTCCTACATGTTTTTGTTGTACTCAGTCAATGTCAGATGTACTTATAGTTGTGAAGTATTTTTTGATGATCTGCTGTGTTTTTTGTACTAAGAGTGGTGAAATATTATACTTGTGTGATTAGTACCATAGTAACAGAAAAAAACTGTAACTGTAAATGATTTTTTACACTCTGGCAACCAAACAGCTGTCTTATTAATCAGAATCAGAATCAGAAATACTTTATTGATCCCCGAGGGGAAATTGTTTGTCACAACTGCTCAGCTTGCATGACTAGAAACTAAGGAACAGAAATAACAATAGAAGTGGGCAATATGATAAAATATATGGTTTAAAATATAAATTTCAAGTAGTGTGGATATTTAAAGTATATTACAGCATCAACAGAAATGTATTGATAATTAATAATGATGAACTAAATAGAAATAGTAATAATGAGTGCAGGTTGTGAGTTGACATGGAATGGATACAAATATAAATGTAAGGAGTGTAGATATGCACAGTATGTATGATGAATAGTAGTAATGAATTAAATGCAAATAGTAATACTGAGTACAGGTTCAGCTGATGCGGATGCATACAATCTTAAAAACAGCAGTATTGGGACAGAGTAACCAGAGTATTAAAACAGATAATATTGCACACTATATCAGGCATTGCACTTGTTACTGATTATGAGACTGTGTGTTTGAGACTCTGATGGAGGAGTTAAAGAGTTTGATGGCGACAGGCAGGAATGACTTCCTGTGGCACTCTGTGGTGCATTTAGCATTCACTGAAAGTACTCCTGACTGGACAGCATCCTCCTCTCTGACACCACCGACAGAGAGTCCAGCTCCACACCCACATTGTCACTGGCCATGCGGATCATATTGTTAAGTCTGTTAGCATCTGCTACTCTCAACATCCTGCCTGGAATTCTGAGGGACCGGTTGATAAGTAGCAGCATAAGTCCGTCCCTCAGAATTTCCATGATGCATGGCGGTGAAGAAAGTTTTGTTAAAATTTGCTAATAAGTCTCCTATTTGCTTGAAATACAAACGTTACTTTGGGATTTATGTTTTTGTTAAACATGTCTGCTTAGAATATAGTGCTTTTTGTTGGTAATTGTCGTTCTTGTGGTGGTTTATTATTGAATCCAGGAGAGAAGTGCCTGTTTCATTTGATAAGAACGGCTGCATTGATAAGTAGCTCACAATCAAATTTGTGTCGACTCTAATAGTAATTTTAGACTGACGTCTTCCCTCCCTCAATTCTTCAACTTTATATTTCTTCCTAATTGAGTGTGGACCCACGCTATATCTTTTCAAGCTCAGCTACTCAATGAATTTAGTTGTCAGTTTGTTGTTTAAACTTGATGCTTGACTTTCAAAATTGTATGTCTGCTTGTCTTTCTAAATGCAATTATTGTTTACATGAAGTTAAAGGGGTTGTGATGGCGCAGTGGGTAAGACACATGCATTTGGTGTGAGAGACCCGGGTTCAAATCCCCACTGTGATACATTCACCAATTTGTCCCAGAGTAAGACCCTTAATCCCTCCAGAGGTGTGAGACACTTACATAAATAGTAATTGAAAATTGCTTTGGATGAAACCGTCAGCTAAAGGAATAAATGTAAGTTTTGCACAGCATAATTCTTTGGCTGTTTATTACGTCACAGAAAATGTGTTTATAAGCAAGCCTTCTGCTTGTGCTTATGAGGCATTTTTGTCAGAATAAGACACATGATTGACATAGAAACTTGGAAGCCTGAGTAGTCCGGTGGTTGAGGTCTGGCTCTTCGGATCCAGAGATTGATTGATGAAACACTGCTCAAAGCATGTTAACCAAATGGAGCAAAACTTAACGCATATGTTTGCTGAGCACGTGTGCGGCACGTCATTGAGTGTCTTAGATGTGGGTGGCAAGATTTTAAAAATTGCTGATGGAGCAGCACATTGCAGCGACAGCGGTGGCAATCACAAAAAAATAGCTGGCATTTCTAACTCGCATTTTCTTATGGAAATGCCCATTCTAGTTGTTTTGGCTTTTTATTTCGCTGACTGGTTTAAGGAGTGGGTGGAACAGAGAAAAGATCAAACCAGCATTAAGCGGGCTACAGCTAGCCGAGACAACGTTACTAATGTACTTGTTGACAGCAACCACGACTACACTTGGCTTCGTGGACTCTGTTGCTTGTTTCATGTCTGACGTTGAGGAATTTTCCTCATTGCCAGTAATGCAAAAAAACATCATGGCCTGGGACATCGTGGCCACTCTTTCTGCGCTCATTAACTGCCGGTCTGATGCTATTGACAAAACGCTAAGTGCAAACATCTGATTGAAGGCTTGAAAAAGACGGTGGCGTTTACATGGGCTGAAATCAGAGATGTCAAAGGGAAAGTGGCCATGATTGAAAACAATGTTTGAAAGTTGGAAGAGAAAGCAACTAAAGACGGCTTACAGAGCTGGAGCAGTACATGAGAATATGGAACTTCCAATTTCATGGAAGTGCCCGAAAAGGATGGCAAAAATGTGTGGCAGGAGGTTTTGCCTGTCAAGCAGTCCTACCTACGGAGAAGCTCAAACTCGAAGATTCCAGTGAAGTTGCACATCACCTCGGCAAGAGGAAAGGACAAACAGACCCGAAGCCCAGAGGAATCATCATCTGCTTTATCGCTAGAGCATACAGGGATGCTGTCTGGAAAGCTGCAAAAGGTAACGCTTTCCCCCAAAGCTGTGGCCTCCGCTTTACCGAACACCTGTGTACGGAGATCTTGGAGTTGAGAAGTAAGCTATGGCCAGCAATCAAAAAAGCACAAGAGGAAGGTAAAACGGCTTACTTCGTTGGGGGACGAGGGCCCATCAGTGGGTCTGAAATCAATCTTCGTTCATAGCACTTGATTATTTTAATGGACAGGTTTTTGTCGTGGAACTGAGCACTGGAGACTTTGTATCATGGTAACTTATGTTACTGACTTTCTCAGGAATTCACCATTTTTGTTTTTGTGGCATTACACAAAGAAGGAGAACACTTTTTTGTTTGTTTTTTGTTTTTGTTTTCTCCTTGAAGGCATAATTTCAGGGGGCTTTTCCTCGTTGCAGGTGTTCATTTTCTGGATTTTTATTTGTTTTAAGTGGTTTTGGCTAAAACCATATACTTTGTTAATCATTTTTTCTTGTATATAGTATTATTTTCATATTGTGAATTACCTGACACATCCTCTGGTGTTACTACAGCACTTTTCAGGCAGCTTTACAATCTACCCTATTGTTATAGGTTCTGGGCTATTTTTACTGTGAGTTTTAGATGGTGCAGGTCATTGTTCTCTACAGCTTCGTTCACTGCACCTGAGTGGCATCTGATTGATTTTTATTGTAAGCACTATCTCTGTTGTTTTGTCCTTGTGTCTTATTTCTCTTATTGCTAGGTTAAGAAACAATGTGAAAGAAAAGGCCTTATTCTTGTTTTCCAAACAATATTGGACAGATTTTAGTTTTTTTCCAGGACCCTAATTTCTGGGAGTCTCAGTGGGACAGTGATCTCTGGCTCTCCCATGGTTTCTGCTGATTCTGCTGGTGACAAATGTCTTTGATGGTAGACTTTTACCCTTTCCATGTGATGCAAATGGCCACTTTGTAGAGCTAGTGTGCAGCCACAATGACGTTCTGTTCATTATTGTAAATGTTTATGGATACAACACCAAACATGAGATTGACAAATTGATTGAGTCCATAGACAAATATGTCTGTCAGTAGCCATCTAAATTCCCCAACTCAATTCTATTGATTGAAGGGGATTTTAATATAGACAATGATAGATGCCCCCCCTGGCGGGCCGAACAATTTAAATGCTAAATTATTGTGGCTTATGGACAGATTCGGTCTTATTGATATTTGGAGGGAGAATTTCCCATCTAACAAGTGATACACATGGAGCAACAAAACAGGTTCTAGACGGTGCAGAAATGATTTTTGGCTCATATCAAATTCTGTAGATCAAGATTGTATCACTGGTAGTATTCTCCCTACTCAACTCACTGACCATAAAGCAGTTTGCATTAATATTAGGTTGTCAGCTGATTTGAATATTGACAGACCCTTTTACTGAAAGCTGAATAGCTCCTTACTAAATATAGTTCAGTCTAAGTTTTGCTTTATTGGGGAAAAGCTTGTATTGAAAGATCTTATTGTCAGTACTGGGAGCTTTTAAAGTTTTAAGTTGCCAAATATCTTAGGAAACATGGTAGTGCTGTTGCTAATGCCAGAAGGGCTGAAGAAGAAAATGTCGCTGTCAATAGAGCATCTCTTTCTCAAAGAAAGAAAATTAAAACTGTCTGCATTTCAAAACAAACTAGATGAAATATATAGATTTGCTTTTAATCTTACAGACTTTTAGTCAACTAAAACTTGTAACTCACTAAATATGACAAAAACTAACAACAACATTTGAAACAGGACTAAGACTAAGACTAAATTTTAAAATGGCTGACAAAATTAACACTACTTCTTACAAACTCTATTGCTGAAAGCTCTCTAGAGGGTACTCTTATAGTAGGCAGAGAGATAGTGATAAACCAACCGATGGACGATAGTTTGCTTTTTCTCAGAGATGTTGTGATCTTCTGATGCGCAGATTTCACTTAAAGTAACAGAGCCTTTCTCTAAAGCATCTAGTCTATTTCTCAACAATAAGAAATGTGAACTCATGGCTGTTAAAACTGTTTAAGTCCTTCTTATTGTCACATCCCATTAAAAAATGAACTGAAGTACTTAGGAATATCCATCATCAAGGATCAAAAGTCCAGAGGCCCAGTTCATTTTAACCCTGTAATCAAAAAGACCCAAACAAAAATCAGTGGTTACAGCAGGACTTATCACAAAAGGGTCAAGTCCTTTTCTCTAAGGCTGAGGGTATATCTAGGCTGACTTATGTTACTCTGTCCCTGTACCTTGATGACAATTTGTGCCATAAAATAGACCAGATTCATTTTTTGTGGAAAAACTGTATACATTATCTTAAGAGGAGTGTTAACATGAATTCCTACAAATACGGTGGACTGATCTTTCTGGAATTTTCTACATTAAATGAGACCTTTAAGATTAATTGGATTAAATGATTTGTAAAGAATCTGGACTCAGTATGGCACTTGATCCCCAATTATATATTCTCTATGTTTGGTGGCCTTAACTTTATGTTGGTTTGTAATTATGATATTGACAAAGTACCTGTTAAGTTCTCTGCTTTTCACCGGCAGGCCTTTTTGTCATGGGCTTTCATTTATAAACATAATTTCTCTCCACACATATATTATATCTGCAACATTCTGTATAAAAACAAGTCCCTCTTCTTGGATATTGGTTCAGGAATAACATTTTACTGGTAAGTCAGCTTGTAAATGAGCAGGGGTTTCTTCTTACTTATCAGGAATTTCTACAATTATATGGGAGCCCTGTAACACCCAGAGGCTTTGCTCTGGTTTTGGATGCCATCCCTTCAGGTGTACTTGCATTGTTCCCGAATGTTCATAGACCTTCAGGATGTATCTGCAATTAATCCTGGTGACTATCAAGTAGGTAAGGTCTGGCTCTCTTCTCTTCCAATTTGTCAATGATCCATGCTGGAGAAACATTTGGATGTTGCCCTATAAATACTTACTTATTAACAAGGTTAATAGTTTTATCCTTTAATATTATTCATAGATTCTACTGACTAAGGATTACATGAAGAGGTTTAAAAGTGACATAGGTCCTTACTGTACTTTCTGTGACACTCATAAAGAAACATTACATTTGTTTTGGCATTGTACTTTTGTAGAACAATTGTGGCAGGATGTATGGAAATTTTTTAATTATTATATATATCCAGGTTTCCGTTTATTCTGGCAGAAAATTCTTTTTGGGGTTTTCAGTAATAAAAAGCAACACTGCGACCTTTATTTCATAATAAATTTTATGATTCTGGCAAAATTTCATTTACACAAATGCAAATTTACAAACAAAAAAAACACTATGTATAAATACAACACTATATCCAGCTGCAGACCTGACAGAAGTTGACAGAAGTTCACCTTCCAAATATGGTTTGTCCCAGAAGACATAGTGCACAAAACATGATTACGTTAATTTTGGCCCACGTAATCCTAATGCAAAGCGCAAATGATAACAACAACCGTTTTTCTCTTTAGAGGCAGAACTTTAAATACATTTCCAAGGAGTTTTGAGGCAATAATAGTTAGCTATTTAGCTAGCTGGCTGTGTCAAGGAAAACAAGAGTCCAAGAGTAGCGAGCCAACACAGCAGACGAGACGTGTCCACGATAGTGTTACTGTTCGTACCTCTGTTATTTTATCTGGCTCATGATGTACAGAACATTCTTAGCTTGGCAAACTTAAGAAAACTTTAGGACAAATAAAAACAACAGTAGTATGAAGGGGGACTGTCATTGCTTTATTATTACCATTATTATAAATGCATATTTGCAGAAAGTATAGCATTATACTATACTATATAACTATAGTAAATATTAACGCATAATGTACACTTATTACTGCCGATTACTGTGTTGATCAGTTGGTTCTGGGACAAACCAGGTGCATTTGCCCGAGCAGTACCACATCTGGTACCTACACTGGTGTTAAGAGCTTCCACGCAGCTGGCAACATGTTTTAACATTTGTGCATATAAACCGTTTTTAGACAGGGAGCAACCCTCCTCCTGCATCCTCTCTTAGATCCGCGGGGTCTCACTGCACTCCTCATGTGAACAAACAGGCAAACAGGGGCTCCGCGAGGAAACACAGCTGTAACCATGGCAACGTCTTCTGTGTGCTACTGAATCAATTCAATTCAATTCAGCTTTATTGGCATGAATGCCAAACAACACTACTGTCAAAGCTTAAAATATACAAAGCTCAAAATATTTATGCAAAAGAACAATTCCTTTCATACAGTCCAAGTCCATTAAATAAAAATAAATAAAAACAGAAAAAGTGTTTGTTTGTGTGTGTTGAAATAGAGAAAGTTAAAATAAATAAATAAAATAAATAATAAAACAATAACGTGCGTGTGTGTGTGTGTGTGTGTGTGTGTGTGTGTTGTATTCAATTCTCGGTAATAGTATTTTCTTTATTGACAGGCCTGCAGACATTAACAACATTAAATAGCATTCAGGCCATCTAGTAGAAATGATTGTAAGATAGTGTTTTTATTTTTGTGCTGTTTGCTTTATGGACACTGGTGACTGAACATTGTCAGGCTAATTAATAGGTTTTGTGTAGTCATAAGAGTTATTTTTGGACTTTAGCATTAAAGGCCTACTTACTTTCATTGTTGTAGGTAATGTTCAGGTTCAGTGAACATGGGTGTGTGTGACATTTTTTGATATGATTAATTAGTTTGTATATAAAGATAAAATTTCAACATTTGAGCAACTCTGTATAGCTCATTCTATTCTTTAAAAGTGTAGCCTATGGGTGTATTTTTGTGTCTGGCCGTGTACGTTTGTATGTGCTATGATTGGTGTAGCTAGCCTAGGCTATATTGCTGGAGTTTTTGAAGGTGCACCCATAGCCTAAGAATACCTTGAAACCTCGGTGTTCAGATGGGCTACTTTAAAGATCAGTCCCAAAAGTCAGTAGATGAACATGGCATAGTGGCACCTGAATTATTATATAGCTGTCTACTAACAGCATTATAAAACCCTTTAGATCTGATAGTATTAAAACAGATAATTATGGTGGTCAGACACAGATTATTGCTGCTATTTTTATCTCCTAATAAGCTGATTATTTGTAGGGTTTCTCCTAACAGCAACTTGGTGTCTCATGTAGGTGCAGTCTCTCTCCCTCACTCTCCCTCATTCACATTCACCCACATTATGCATACTGCAAATTACATTTCACCTTTATATTGCACCTTTTCTGTTGGATGCTCTCACCATTACTTTTCCTTCTATGTGCAAATGTCTCGCTAGTATAACCTCCTCCAAAGCCTCATGATTGGCTCAATTACAGTATAAAAATACACTGCTGCTGTCAGAAACACCGGGTAAATTACCCAAGTAAAAGCCGTGATTTCATGTGAGGCTGCTCTGTAAGTGTAAATATCTGTAAATGTGTGCAGCAGGCTTTTCAGATGATCACAGGTCAAACATGAAAACTAAATGTGTAATTCGATTCATAAGCAGCTCGGTGAAAACTGGAGATGCTTATGTGGCTTGTCAAGTTGATCTGGAGGAGCATTGGGCTTATTTACGCAACACTGTATAGATAGATAGATAGATAGATAGATAGATAGATAGATAGATAGATAGATAGATAGATAGATAGATAGATAGATAGATAGATCTCATTACAGTGATTACAGTGTACATCTGAATTTAGTTTTCGCCCAGCTGTCAGTTCTTTGACCACATCTTTGATCCCTCACTCTAATATTTGACCCAATTACATCTATCATTCCAATGATGGCTTTATCTTTTAACCACGGGCAAGGAGACATAAGGTCATGCTCTGTGCATCTGTATCTACCCTATTTTTAAAGTATGGTGTATAAAAAGACACTATAAATAAATGCAGTAATTTAACCAGCTTTGGCATATCCAGGGGCTTCCTGTGTAATGTGGTTGGATTCATTCCACTCCATTTTTCCCCTTCATTGCACACAAATCCACAGGCAAGCCTCCTATTTTAACAGCAGGTTAGAGATAATTGGTTGTAGTTGTACCCGTTTGGGATCTCATCCATGAGTGGAGACACCCGTTGTAAGATCACAGCCTTGGAGGAGTTCAGGCTGAAAGTTATAATAGGAAAAATGTTTTGAAATAACATAATAGGAATCTGACTCAGTCAGCTGAAGAAACATTTGATGTGAAGGAGGTTTTCAGTCACTTTATTTCTGAGCTTTAATTGAGCCGCACGGTGTTTGACTGAGGAGTGAGAGAGACTGAAAATATAACTAGACTTGAATCCTAATTCTCTTGATTTGTTTTGTCTGTGACAATCAACAAGATTTGTTTGAAGTTTAATAAAAACATTCTCTGAGATGAATGAATGAGTTTTCAAATGTAGTGGCCAAAACGTTCTCTACCTGTACAGTAGATTGACGGAGTGAGAGTGATAAGGGGGATTGAGCATTTTTTTCTGGAAAACATTTTCTGTTTTGAACTTCCCTCTGCTCCCCTAGGAGACCTGTCTACAAGAGGAGACTCCCAAGGCGAAGCAAGACCTGTCACCTATAAGGATTAAAGTGGTATGTGTTATTTTAAACTAGAGATCCAACACAAATGTGAGATTCTTGAATATGTTTTTTTCAGTGCTCTAGTTTTGCTGAATGCAACGCAGCCTAATGCCTGACTAACTCTCATATTGACTGTGTTGGCGTATCGTGACATGGTGGCACGCAAGGCGGTACTGTTTTTAGCTTTTCATGTGAGTCTTTTTGTTGTGTGTGTTGATGCAGCCTTGAGTTTTTTATTCCGCTCTGTGGTCGCAGGCCAGGGGTCTGAGAAGGAGCTGAAAATTGTGATTATGAAGCGTGGCTTGTTGTCACGCCTTGTGTCACCTGGTCACTAGTCAGCTGAGCTAGGTCTGTGGGTGACGCACTGCAGCACCTGCATAATCCACAGGCTGTTCAAAGGCGGAGAGGAATAGCAATCTGTAATTTTCCCCTGAGGACAACATGTGATGAGATGAGTGTGTGAGTAAGAGAGGAATATAAAACGTTACACTGGAATGCATTACTTAACGCTGACACTTCTTATTACTCTAAAAGGAAAAGGCTCATTGGAGCTGTTGAATTTGTCGATGTTTTAGAACGTGGAAGTATTTCCTGGTAGAAAAGGTCAATAAACAGGTTATAAAACTTAGAGCAGAGGTGCAGAAAGGCATTTTCCACCGCTTTCAGTCTGTCTGAACAGCACTTCTGAGATGTATTAGCCATAACCTTTCTGAGTCTGCAAAAAGCACTTCTAATATTTTCCACCTGAGGTTAAAGCAGGATAAGATGAATTTCAGTTGATATAACACTAGAGAAGAAGTTCAAGAGAATAAACAAGGGAGCGCAATAAAATGTGTTTTCTTCAAATTCAAACATTAAAGCAACAATTGGCAACTGGGGGCAGCAGAACAAGCACAAAACATAACACAGACACATTACCACATTATGACATTGTGGGACACAAGTTAGCATACATTTAGCTATTTAAACATTGAGCAGACCAGAGCACCATTAGACTCGTGTTTCTGCACACGACAAATTAAAAGGGTCTAGTGTGTAGGTTTTAGTGTCATCTAGTGGTGAGGGTTGCAAATTGCAACCAGCGACTCACAGTGCATTCATGTGCTCCTCGGATCGTCCCATTTCCAGAGTTGTTCTTCCCACTTCAGTGTGTGTTCATGTGCTCTTAAGTCACAATGTGGAATCAACATGGACGCTACTACAAAGTTGTGTTGGATTAGATTTACCAGAGCATATAAAAAACACGCAGACATCTAGTTCACTCTACATGGACAGCAAACTAACAGTTAAAACCATATTACAAATTAAATGTTTCCAAAATATGTATATACACTAGGTGATTTGTATTCTGTATACTTTTACCTTTTTGCAATAAAGATTTAAGGAGAAAAAAAATATTCTGATTATTCTGATACCACATGAATGCCCCATCAGTCCCTTTCCAACCGCACAGAAGAAGCTACGGTGTCAGACGCGCACTGTCAGCTCTTATGCTGAATAATACATGTGAGCCTCAAGTTTTCCAAATTTCTCTTCTTTTCTTGTATAACCTTAGTTACTGTATACTTTATGGATTTTGGTTCTTAATTTCTGATAAGAATTTTTGTTGCTTATGAAACAGTTTAACAACAACTACAGGATTTATGTTACACTAGGATATTATTATTTGGATGTGCAGAATTAAGTTTATTAGTATACACAGTAATTGTTCCCTTATCATTTGTTTATTCAGAGCAGAGTATTTTGGTTCCCACCCGCATGTTTCCAGGGGAAGATAGGAAGTTGGATGGAGTCTGAGAGTGTGAAAACTTGCTACAAAGTGTGTAGTTACTGTCATGCATCTTTGTGTTGATTTAAGATTATTGAAGAAGAGAAGAACAGGAGAACGCTACCAATCCAGAAACTACTGTTACATACTTCTAATAAACTAGTCGATTACTACTACTACTAATGTTACTTCTTCTTCTTCTTCTTCTTTGTACATATTCAATGTAGTGAAGATAAGCACTCTGTTTATAATATATTGTATTGCATTTCTGTCAATAGATACTCCTAAATATTACACACTGAACTTTTAAGTCCAATATTCACTCCTTTTTCTGCTTTGGTCTTCACTAACTCACTCAATTATCACCAGATAACTGTTAACTTTGTCTGCCATTTGATGCTTGACAAGAAGCGTTCAGGTCTGTACAGTTTATCCAACCTGTTTTCACTAAGAAGTGCTACCTGTTGCAGTTAGTGAGATGGAACCAAAACATTAAAGCTGCAGGCCAGACAGACAAAACAATGAGCTGAACAATGCTTAAGCACTCCATAGCGCTGATACCAACTGATACCTTTCAAATTCCACATTTCATCCATTGATCCATCATTTGATCCATTGTTTATATAAAAATATTAATATGTGTAGCTTTAATGACATTTGTATTACAATACAATAAAAATAATTTAATTAAATATTTGTGCTGATCATGTATCATTTGTCCTAACAGCAGAGTGAAGAAGCGTCAGCTCCCTCCAAGCCTAGCTTGCTTTCAGGATGTTTGTGGCGTAAACGCCCAAAGACGGGACCTGTAGAGAACTCTGTGCTGCCCCCGGTGGACACTCAGAACTGCTGCAGCATCAGCCACGCATCCTGCGGCCGCACTGAGCTGGACCTGGAGCAGGAACGTGAGGAGGAGGTGGAGGCAGGGGAGGAGGAGAACAACCAGAACGAACATCCTCCTGTTAGGATGACCTGCGAGGTGAAGGATCTGTCCAATGGACGAACACACACGTCACTGCGGCCGGTGCCCCATTCTCATTTCAACAATCCACGATTCAGGAGCATGCACGCACGGGAGAAAAAGGCCACTCAGATGCTGGCCATTGTGCTTGGTGAGTGGAGGCTTTCGTAAGTGGAATAAGCTGAGGAAATGAAAATGTAAATGTCATGATAACACTTAATACAGGCAATCTTACAGATGCAATATATGACTGAGTTACTGACGCCACTTCAATTTTTTAAATAATTTTCTGATGGACTTTTCTGCCATGTCCCTGGTCACCTGTGTCGGCACCAGCACATTTGCTTAGTCCGTGTGCATTCGCTGCATATTTTGCAGAGCCACAATAAATCAAGTTGAAATGGCTGGCTTCGGGTTCACAACGTGTGTCCAGACATGCTGTAGCTCTTGACACAGCTTCCACACGCTCCAATTATCTGCCAGGTTGCTATATATGCCTGGTCAACTTAGCTCCGGCACAGCATAGATCTTCCATAGAGTGGAAACTGTGGCGCGCACAAAGAAAATGATCTCAGTCCAGCTCATTTCCCACTTTTCAGCTGACCACTGCTTTGTTGTGACCAAAATTTAATGAGTGTTGCAACAATGCTGAAGCATTTATAATTGTTTATGCATAAAAAATCTATGTCCTGTGGGCTGCTGAGTATATTAAGTGACTTCAAGACTTGCATGTGGGCGGCTGTGGCTGTGGGCGGCTGTGGCTCAGGAGGTAGAGTGGGTTGGCCGTTAATCGGAAGGTTGCCGAAGTTGTCGAAGTGTCCTTGGGCAAGACACTGAACCCCAAATTGCATCTGGCGGCTGCTCTGCCAGTGTATGAATGTGTGTGACTGTCAGTTTCTGTTTGAGCACTTGGGCTCAGTGTATGAATGTGAGTGAAAGGTAGTGTAAAAGCGCTTTGAGTGGTCGAAAAGACTGGAAAGGCGCTATACAAGTACGGAGCATTTACATTAATACCACACAAAGTACAGGTTAATTAGGAATCAAAAGTATTGTAATTGATTCTTCGCTAAGCCTCTTGCTGTGCCAATTGCTAAGTTATTGTTCCTAGCACGACATAAGAGCAGATTTACCGCACAAAATAAAGTTTGAGGCAATGAGTCTTTGATTTTACACAAGAGTAACCAAAAGCAGGCAAACTGAAATAACTGTCTCAGCTGTTAGCAAATGTTACCTCATTAGCTGACACTAACTAACATGAGTTGGTAGGAAATGAGGTGTTTCCATCAGATTTGTTTCAAAATGACAATTATGTAAAAGAGCCTTAAATGAACATGAACATTATATAAATACCTACCAATGAAATGATAAAATTAACTAAGCTAAAGCTAGGTAAAAATTCAGCATCATCACCAGTTAAAGACAGCATTAGATGATTAGTAAAGAAGCGGCTGTGTTCTTCTATTACATGGTAGAGCTAAATAGCCATAGTACTATTAATAAAGATATACCTATAAACTCTCTGGATGCTTACTAAAAAATACTTGGACAGGTAATCCATAGGTTAGATTTATGCTTTCTTGTTTGTATATTAAAAATAGTTTCCCTTTTATACGAGAAAAGGATTTCATGGTTATCTTGGCTGAAGTTGGAATGTAAACACAATTAAAGAAATTAATGTAGATTATTATACATTAATATAACACACATTATTATCTAGCTGCCTGCTTACAGCAGACAAACACACTGTTTAATCCATTTCTCACAATTTTGCTCTTGTGTTTTTGTCTTTTGTCCTTTCTCCATACCTCTCTGCTCTCTGGCTGCTCCAGGGGTGTTTCTCATCTGCTGGCTGCCTTTCTTTGTGACTCACATACTGAACACCCACTGCAGGACATGCTACGTGCCTCCTGAGCTTTACAGTGCATTCACCTGGCTGGGGTATGTCAACAGTGCCCTCAACCCCATTATCTACACCACCTTCAACATCGAGTTCAGACGGGCCTTCATCAAGATCCTTAGCTGCTGAGGGGACACAAGGTTGCCCGGAAATTGAAATGGGAATGAGACTGTGCAACTCATGGTCCATTTGGTAAATGGGGAGCTCAGATGTACACTGTTCATGGTCAAGCAAAGCAAACCTTCTTTGTGTCCTATAGGAGTTACACAGTAGAAGCAAGTTGAAGCACTGAATGCAAATAAAAATGGATTTGTACTTCAGAACAGACTCAAGCTTGTTTTCAACAGGGCTGGGAGTTGAGCAGCATTACTTATTAAATAAGAGTTACATTTTCACATGCATACACTCTTATTGATAGCACAAGGTGTTGGACTTTCTTGTGGATATGTCTTGTACAGTATGTGTATTGCTCATTGGCACAGTTCTTCAATGTAGGACTTTCCCATCTATGTATGTTTGGAACCTCTTCTGAGGTTTAAGGCTGATAAATTGATCGTTAAGCTATGGGCCACTTGAGGCTCACTCACATTTCACTGTGTGGATTAAGGCCCCGTCCACACTACTGCGTTTTCGTTTTAAAACAGAGACTTTTTGCTACATTTGCACCTCCCATACAGAATAAAACCGCAAAAACGAAGACCTGAAACAGAGAAGTTTGAAAACTCTGACAACCCCGTTTTTCGTTTCAAAACTCCGGGGTAGTGTTTTAGTGCAGACAGGCACGGACGGACGACTTTAGAAACAATGCTGCAAACGCTCACACTTGGCTCTCTGAATGGGTCTTATTAGTCATACAAAGTAGAAACACAATGCTACTGACAGAGTTTTTGATTTGGTATTTTTAATTAAAAGATTTTGTACCGCGCAAATGCCACTTATAGCCTACACTTGTACTGTGTATGTCCCCATATTTACTTTGCGCTACTCCCAGTCTGTTTTCTGCCTCCTCCAACCGCTTTGTATTCCCGTGTTACATTCAGTAACAGTCCCAGCTCGTTATTGGTCTTTGCAAAATAAAATCTGGTTTTAATCTTCGTCTATATTTCTTTGTTCTTTCACCAAATATTCCGTAACTATGGAAAAAACTATGGCAAATAAGTCTGGCATTGGGCCAATTTTTTTTCAAGGTGTTGGAGTATCACTTCAAACCATCTACAAGTATGTGCAGGTTTAGCTCAGTCGGTACTGTGCAGGTCTTCCGGATTAGTAGGTTATGAGATTGATTCTAACATATTGCAGACTTTGCAGACACTTATTTTCATTTCCCTGAGAAAATTCAGGGGAATCCAATCACATGTTTTCTGATGGCTTTTTCAACGGTATGTCAAGTAAGACAGAGACTTTTTCGAATTGTGCTTCAGAACTCTTCAAAGTAAAAGCTCTTTATAAACTCAACATGAAGCATTGCTGCAAAAGACGTTCTTGCACTTTTGTTTTAGAGACACAATCACTTAACTGTTGCTGACTGAGATCTATTTCAGCACCAGCCATTATCAATTTATTTATTTTTTATTTTTCTGCTATCAAAGCAATCGGGCCACGGGCCAGATATTATTGCTGGCGGGCCGGTACTGGACCGCGAGTCGCCTATTGCCGTCCATTGGAATAGACCATCTGCTTCATGTTTACACCGGCACACACATGCTCAGTGTACATGAATGCCCACTAGATGTGCATTTGTCGTTTTAGTATAGACGGAGATCAACTCTAAAATGCAGACAAAATGCGGGTGTGGACGAAGATCGCATTTTTTTAAAAACTAAATTTTTAACAAAAACGGAGTAGTGTAGATGGGGCCTAAGTGATGTTACTCACCATCTCCTTCATTATCATCATCATCATCACCAGTGCATGCACAAATCAAATTTCAAGGGCGTTCCACTTGAATAGTGCGAGAGGGACCGTAGGCTATTGTTCCCCGCCTAAACTCACATAATTTTGACAATAGTCAAATACATATTGGTGTGGAGGCATTGTGCTCAATGTGGATTCATTAGAATTAAAAAGTGAGATTTTGATGTAATGCACAGTGGAAACAATTTTTTGTGTTTTTTAAAGGGACTGTCTGATTATTGACAAATCTCCTCATGTTTAAGAGCTTCCTGCTGACTGTTTTAATGTGCTGATGAAGGCAGGAGCTTTGTGATCCTAACAAATTAAGCAGGATTGTAAACCATGTGGTGGGCAGCTCTGTCAAGGACAGAGCATTTACTCCAGTGTGTTGTAAATAAAGACAAATGATGAAACATTACCCAGGCTTCCAATCATCTGTCTATAAACATGCAGCATTACACAGCTCATGTATCTGTATGTCTTAAGGTTGCTAATCGCGAGAGCAGCCATCAGATGCCGTTGAATAAAAGTGCAAATCTGGAATTCTGGGAGGACGAAAGCCTAGCAGGATATTTCAAGATGTAGAGACATAAAAAGAGGCGTAACAGTGACACTGAAGAAGGATGACTCTGGAGAGGAAAACAGAGAGTGAGATAAGGGATGATGGAAGAGCTCAGCGGGAAGGAGTAAAGCCAAAAAGGAAAGAAATGAACTCAAAGAACAAGATCAAAGATGCATTAAAGACTGCAAGAGGGGAAAAAGGTAGATGGATGGAGGATAGCTGCAGGAGGGGAAGAAAGGGGGGTTAATCTTTCTCAGCCTACATCTCAAGCACTCTTATTTAGGCATAAACATCTGCTCCCCTGACACTTTGTGCCTTTGCGCCGACTCAGCTGCATTCCACTGAGACTACTTATGATGATGATGTACCAGGTGTGTGTGTGTGTGTGTGTGTGTGTGTGCGTGTGTGCGTGTGTGCCTGTATTTATGGATGCATGCTGTGATGAGAGAAGAACCTCCAGATCAAGATCATCATAAGACCGTCACGTCAGTAACCCATAGCATTAATTTGTTTTCCTTCCCCAAATGCATGCAACTGAAATCAATATTTAATACAATGTCGAGACTTAAATAAATTGCATATTTCCAATGTTATAATGAAGACAGAAACAATGAGCACATAGATAAACTGAGGTTGATGTTCCATGGTGATCAGATTAAGTGTTTGCTCCTCTGTTCTTTAATTGAATTTGAATATGAATGACTTTAATTAAAGATGCATTTTAGGGTGAAATTACTGCACAGCTGTGCACACATGCTTCTAGATTACATCCCGTCATTCAGAGACTATAATCACCACTCATTCACCTCTTACTGTGAATTAACTGCACAGTCTAAAGCACCAAAAGCCTAGAGCTGCTCTATAGACCCCCAGAGGCTGCAACTTTCATTACATCCAATGAAGCAGCTCGATGGATGAAACATACTGATAATATTGCTGTGCATTTTTATTAGCAGTGAGGCAAAAAATGTATTGCAATGTATTAGAAGCTGCGAGAGGAAAGGTTACAGGGTGTATTCCTTTAGGACCATGCTTATCCAATTTCATGGCAAACAGCGTTTTACATTAAAAGACATCTTGTGTGCAAAGTTGACATTTTAACCTGTAGGTGATGCAAGCTGATACAGCTTAATGCTGATAAGCGTTTATCAGAAGTAGCTTGTCTGAAATGATCTTTTACAATGCATGTCAGGCACCTGTGTGCAGAGACAAAGCACTCACCCACCACCATCATAGAGTATCACTTTCACTGACAGTTACAGGTTTGTCGGATCGCCTACACGGAGCTGCTGGGCTCTGGGTATCTGAGTTTTTTAGTGTGAACCTCTGTAGGCATTACACACTCCCAGTGAAGCTCCATGCCATCTGATATAAAGAATTTTCCTTTACATCTTTCTTTGTAGTCTGCTCTTGAGTTTAACGTCAAAACTGAATTCATATAAACCTAAAAAGGCTAGCAAAGTATTTGTCCTAGCTTTAAGGTAATTAAGGTATTTTATTAGTGTATAATACAATGCTAGATTTTTATACAACTCTCAGCAAATTGGCAGAATTGTTTGACTTTGCCTACTTCATTCCAAATTATTGTGCTTGTGTATTTTGGCTTCATAGTAGCACACGGAAATGTTCAGCTAAGCAGTCCAATTCCAACTAAGTAGTTCATTTCAATTTCTAGCCTAACTCACACAAAAGTGATTTCAATAAAATAAAATCCAATGTGAGAAAATGTTGTTTCTAATTTCTCCTGTACTGTTAAAGGCTGATTAAAAATTAAAGGGGTGTAAGGGGTTCATGCATTTTCTTTTGCTACCTACATGAGGGCATGACTGAAAAATTTTGAGATCGACCGATCTAGTAGTTCTTGAGATTACGGGCTCTGAACCAAAGGAACGGAGAGCATACTGAACAGCATACATGACTGTCCTTACATGTCTCCGGCTGCTAGTGGAACAAAAATATATATGACCTCTGTGCTCTCAAAGCAGTTATACTCCTGAATATTAATATCAGGATAAAACCCTATTCACACTGGTTTTAACTGGGTTTGCCCTCCACTTCGTTCCACGCATCTTTCTATCTATATACTGCATATATTGTCAGTGTGTATGCTGTATACAATCTTTGGGGATTCTATTGTTTTTTGTGTGACATCTGAGACCGATGTGTGCATGTGCAAACAGGTGCTTTCCTTCTTGGTGTCCTTTTGCATTTGTCAGGAGTGCATGATGGAACATGTGTAAACAGGTCTAAGTGAGCGGGGAGGTACAGAAGTGAAGGTAGCCCATCCATGTGTGAAAGGCAGAGGGAGGGTTAAACTGCTGTGCTCGCCCTGCTAGTTGGGGATGACACATCAGAGGAAGGAAAAGAACAATGTGTTGCAGCGTTTGCATGTTCATTAGCAGGTCTCAGAAGGGAGAGGATTCTTGGTGAGTGATGCCTCGCTGTTTAATTACTCATACTTGACTCCTGTGTATTTTTACAATTCAACTTCTAAAGTCTCTACTGCTTTGCACGTATGAGGAGGGAAAAGGCAAAAATAAGCTGATGACTGAAGGTGCCACCACGCCAGTTCCCACACAAATAGTAAGTCTCCTCCTGCTATGGAGACGCTTTGTGCATTTCTGTGGGTGGACGAACAGATGTGATGGGCACTTGCCGTGTTTGGCAGTAGCTAATGATGATGGATAAAGATGTTGATTACAGATGGGTGGCTACACGCCTTGACTGACATTCAGTCTGTCCCTCTCTTCTTCCACCAGTGCCTCCCACTTTTTTCTCCCACCAGTTTGTCAAGGCAGCATGATTATTATTCTCCCCTTTCTTTCACTCACTGGCGTTTATACACATTCCTTTACTGTTAATTCGTACTGTTAATTTGATGCCATTTTGAGGATCAGGGGTCGTGAGGACTGACACAATCCTGCAACAGTGGTAAAATGACTTCTAGCAGTTTGACTAATGAAGATGTAACACTGTTTGAATTAACAGTGGTGTCTCTCTCATCCATCTCATTTTTGTGTGAACTATTATGATCCTGTTGCAACCATATGTTCACGCAGTCAAATTATGGGGGTTCACTACCTTCCATTTGGGGACAAGAAGCTGGTCGGCACAAGGTTATGTATGAGGCGTATGAGCATATTATATTTCTTATAGTTTTCTTATACCATGTCAGATGTCTATTTTGTGTTATAACTTTTGCCTTTTTTGAATAATAAAAGTAAACTAATCATAATGAATGGGAAGGTTTTGCATTAAATACAACTATTTTATTTAAGTTTAATGTTGAATGTGTAGAACAGGCTATTCATGTTTGTTTTGGTAATTGTGTGCCATTTTCTCATGCTTTTAAGCTGTTAGCTGCTGAACTAAGAGACTAGCTGTGAAGTCACATGGTTTTCATACAGTGTCCTGTCAATTTTACTTGTATATAATCCAGAAAATATACGTGTGACGTGTGGAATAAAAGCTGTGTCCAGCTTACATCAGACGTCAAGTGGATTATTACAAAATTACACCGGCTGGACACTTGTAGGCCATGACTACCAGCTGGGTTGCATTTTGCAAACAAACACTACAAGCTGTTGATCTACCTGGTGGCAACCTTCCTTCTACCTGCTGTACACAAGCAAGAAGGCAAAATCTCTAATCAAGGTGATCGCTCTGTGCTTAAAGCTATGGGGCATACGCACAAAACCCAAAAGCTTGCTTTGGGGAAACTTGAACAATGAGCACAGAGACTTCCTGTGTCGTTCTGAATCATAGCTAACTGAACGATCACCATTAGCTCCCCTCTTAATGCCAGGATATGATTATTTTAGAAAGAACAGAAAACCACTCAAAGCGCTTTTACACTACATTCCATTCACCATTCACACACATTCATACACTGAGTATAAGATCTCCAACAGAAACTACCATTCACATTCATACACTTGTGAAACAGCCACTGGGGGCAATTCGGGGTTCAGTATCTTGCCAAGGACACTTGACATGCCAGGAGCAGAGGATTAACAGGCAACCCACTCTACCTCCTAAGCCGCAGCCTACATGTGACTTCGGACGTCACAGAACTGGTTTTGACCCATCCATCCACCCCAATATAATACATCACCCTACTTACTCTTCTGCTACTATTGTTCAGGCCACTAGAGGTAATTATTGCTTCACACCTAATCTTTGAAAAATATTAGGAACCAATTTTCAGCAGATGCTGCTAAATTGTACATACACTCTATGATTTTCACACACCTGTCGTATTGAAGTACCAGTTGGTCCCAAGCACAACATTCTTAGGCCCATGTACGTTGTACATGTATGTTTTTTTGTTGTTTTTTTTTACAAAAGAACACTCAAAATATCTAATAAGAGGTATCATTACTGTAAAATAATTACAAAGTACAGCATTTTGACCTTTGATGAATTTATCTACCTTCCAAATACCTGTTTAATTTACAAAATTACCCACACCCTTGCTCCTGCTCCACTTACAATGCTCAGATAACATAAGGCAAACAAGAGCATCAACCAAAGGCAAATGTAATACAGCACAGGTCCACTGAACTTTAGCTTTCACCAGTAGAGCTGCAAGTACTAAACATTCAGTATTCTATTAATTTCTTGTATGATGTAATGTTGTTTTTAGTTATATACTACGATGTTTATTCACTGTGCACCTATGTTGCACCTGTGCACGGTGGCCAAGACCATACAGCAGTTCAACATGACAGGTTCCACTCAGAACGGGCCTCGCCATGGTCGACCAAAGAAGTTGAGAGCACATGCTCAGCATCATATCCAAGGTTGTCTTTGGGAAAAGATTTATGTGTGCTGCCAGCATTGCTGCAGAGGTTGAAGGGGTGGGGGGCGCCTGTCAGTGCTCAGACCATACGCTGCACACTGCATCAAATTGGTCTGCATGGCTGTCGTCCCATAAGGAAAAGCCACTTCAAAAGATGATGCACAAAAAACCCGCAAACATTTTGCTGAAGACAAGCAAACTAAGGACATGGATTATTGGAACTATGTCCTGTGGTCTGATGAGACCAAGGCAAACTTATTTAGTTCAGATAGTGTCAAACATGTGTGGCGGCAACCAGGTGAGGAGTACAATGACAAGTGTGTCTTGCCTACAGGTGGGAGTGTCATGGTTTGAGGCTGCAGGGTGTACTCATTTTTGTTGCCTGCGGTTTAAGCTGGTTTATACTCCGGCGTAGGGTCTACATGTGTAGCTACGCCACAGGCTATGCACATAGCCAGGCATTTATACTTGTCCGTCAATGTATCCGTCATTCTCCAATTACACCACCAAACGTTAGTCGGCAGTATCGCTGCAGCTTCCACTGTGTTGACTTTTGCCAGCCGAGCAGGCTAACTTCCGGTTTAATGCTCCGCTAACGTGAATGGGGGTAAAATTGTATATGTGCAGTTGGTATAGCCTTTTCAAATGTTATTGACCGAATGGATCACATTCTGATGGTAAAACGAGTCATTTCAGTTGTGAGGGTCAAATAAATTGATCCACTGTTTTATAGCCGCCGTTTTCACCGCTAGTAAATGTTACTACAAAGGAGGGTGCACTTCCGGTCAGTTCGGGGGCATTGCAAGGCTACCCAGTCGACCAATCACAGTGCTTACGGTCCGCGTCACCTCAACGGGTAGGTACAGTTTTGAGGAGGTGCACGTCAGGTGATGGCTTAGCCTCTGTGCAGCCCTGTAACCAAGCCGTCACCTACGCAGAAGTATAAATTACACTTTAGACATTAGTGACTGTGATGTATTATTTTGACAGGACAGCAAATTTACACTGTCATACAATCTTTAAACTCACTACTTTACAATGTAGCAAACTGTCATTTCTTCAGTGTTGTCACATAATCAAATATTTAGAGAAATTTTAGGGGTGTACTCACTTTTGTGAGATACTGTATACAATGTTGAGGAGGCATTAGTGAGCTTTAGAAGTGCTGGTGTTTTGACCAGGGGTGTTTCCAGGCTCTTGAAACATTGGGGGCTTAGCCCAGCCCAAAAATCTTTCACAATTTCACCTGTTTTCAGTCACATTCGGGGCTACAGTCAAAACATTTGGGGGTAAAACCCAGTAAAAATTACCTGGCGACACCAATGGTTTTGACACTTCGACAAACACACTGGAGGAGCCAGGAACTGAGCCGCCATCCTTTTGATCAGTAGGTGACCACTCTACCTCCTGAGCCACAGGCCACTATAACTTATCTCTCGGAAAGAAAACAAACAATTTCCCAAAATGCTGAACTTCTCCTTTAACCATAAAAACTTATAGGATCAGGTTCAGGTTACTGTCATGTAATGGTTAAGATTAAGGTTGTCAATGTAATGTCCTCCTAAGTGACAAGTGAACTGTTGGCAGATTAATACCATTACATTCTTGCTTGAAACAGGCCAAACAGCTTTTTTGATTTATAATATCATAATTTTGACTTACCATCATTTGACTTAGTGTCTCATACTTTAAACTTATTCATCTGACTTGGTAAATCAAAAATCACCATAAAGACTTAGAAATTAGTTTTTCCATGCCTACCTTTTCTTTTATATCTTCTCTTAGCAGAAATAGATTATTTTATGTATTTAGCATGGACAATGCACATTAATTAACATTGCGGTTAGACTTCCACATAAATATACCAGCTTAAATGCTAATTTTCATCCGTAGTCCCTGAGCAGGTTGTAACAAAATAGTAAATATTGTCAATAATGATTAGATTTGACTTTTGACCAACACAGCTTACATTTTCCCCATATACATATATAAGAGACAATCTGGGTCTTAGTGTGGTCTCAAAGACAATTCTACATGTGAACAGATGGTGCCAAGGATCAAACCACCAACCTGCTCTGCATACTTAGTCCTAGCTGTCATACATACATTTTAATGCACACTTTATCTATGCCATACTGCAGAAGTTTTAGTGTCTTTAACACGTCTTTAAGGTCTATTCTTCATTGATTGGCCTTTTCACTCACTGTAGTTTGAGTGTTTAACCTAAATGTGACTGGACTGTTTTTAAGCTTGAACAGCAGTCTGGGCACTCTCAGATAGCATGCACAAAACAAACCCTTGAAACAAACCCTTGAAAGGTGGGGGCTTGCCCTGCGCTTCCTTCTCCTTCATGTCTCCCCAGCCATATTTATCTCAGTCCCGTGATAAGGAGGTAACAAGAGGAAGAATGGAGGCCTCAAGAGGAGAAGGTTCTTCATGGGTTTCGTGACTAACATTCTTAAACAGCTCTGGGGATTTGAGGTAACTATTTAGTGTGATTACATATAATTAGTTCTAGATGGTTAGTGATGAAGTGTTGGTAAATAGCAGGAGAAAAGGTGACATTTCAAAGGACTTTTCAATGTGAATTACTTCAGTAAGACACTTTTAAAATCTAGATGCATAGAATGAACCTGTTGTGCGGGCAGAAAAGATTTTGCAAATATTTTATGCTAAGTAAAAGTCAAGATGCAGCGCGAAGACTCGAATTACAGTTCATTGTACGTGTAGTGTGAACAGTCAACTAAAGAACCCTGCACCAAGGGATCCCCTGAGAAATCTATGAGAAACCTTTACACGCAGTTTGCACAATTGCATGCACATACTCACACACCTATTAAAACGCTAGCACACAAGACTAGTGCACACACACATATCCTAAGAGTTTGCTTAGCAGCCAATGTACTCCACCTCTTCAGGGTGAGTGCCTCGTTTTGGATGCTTCTTTAGATCCTGTCCTGTGGAAAAGATTAAAGGGCAAACTCTGCTGCCCTGAGAATTACCATTACAATGCATGTGTGTGATTATCTGCAAGCCAGGTCTCAACCAGGGAACTACTTTTGGAGCTAATGAGCAGAAAGGGAAGCAGGAGGCAAAGATAGAGGCAGAACACTCCCACTATCACACCTATCGGGATTCATCTGAGGCTCTCCCTCTGTACTGAGGGACAGCTGAAGGAGTTAAGCTCCCTGCACAAGCTACTGCATTTCCCCTGAGAAACAGTCCATTCTGGAGGAAATTATGCCAATTAAATGATTATTTCACCCAATCAGGAACACATACTATGTCTTACAAATCGCACTTAGCTGTAGATAAGCTATGCTTTTTAAATATAGGCACACATTCAATAATGCATCAGGAGTTGGCATGCATAAGTAATGCATTCCTTGCACTGACACCTTTCTCACTCTGGACCCCCGGCATTTAGGCTCCCCTTATTCTGTCAATCTGTTGAGCAATTAAAGCGAGCACTCCCTACCATCTTGGCAGGGATGACCGGGAGCAACTTGCTGTGTGTGGGGTTTATGACAAAAATATGGTGTGCTTGTGTGTGAGGACAGAACAAGGGAGACGAAGAACCGTGACCACATAAAGGCTCAGTGATTGTATTTTATTCCTATAGGGGTCAAGTGTATGCAGCATATTCTATAATTAAATCACATTGAGACCTACAGTCATAATGGCTGTACACTTTGTTCTCATGCTCGTTGTCCAGTGTATGCAGGATGCTGATGCTTTACTTCACCAGAGCCAGGAAGGGCAACAAAAAATATTTTCCTCTTTCCTCATTCATGCTTATTCTGAAAGCTTTCCGCACTTATCACACCCTCACAAGCACCTGCATGCAACCAGTTACCTTAATCAGCACATAGACACACACTCCATTTACTCTGTTTCCTGGTGGACCCCTCTACTATCTGCTTGGCTAGTTCTGTGTTTCAATTTTCCCCTGCTCCCCGTTTTCTCTCTCTGCTGTACATGTGACTCCAGCACCAGGCTACTGAGAATATTAAACTGGTTCTATTCACACATCTTATTTAATTTTGTACAAATTAAACAAAGATGACGTTCACAATAATGAAGTTAAGGTTAAAAAAATGGTTAAAGTGATCATTCTTAGCTTGCTAATGAACATATTATGTGCCATTTGTTTAATCTGTACAAAAAACAAAGTGTCAAAACGTCATGTTGTGTTAGGCTGCCCCTGGACAGAGCCTGGAAACAGGAAGAAACAGCTAGCACACTCAAAGGTAACCATTGTTAGCTCAGTAATCAACACGTTACATGTTGTTTAATCAGTAAACTCACAAATACACATGTCATATCTTGTTAGTTTAATCTGCACAGTGTAAAAACAGTTTTGCTACTGTTGGGTAGAGCCAGACAAACTGTTTCCCCCCTGTTTACAGTGTTTATGCTAAGCAGACTAGCTGCTGGCTGTAGCCTCATATATAATATAAGAGAGGTATCAATCTTCTCATCTAACTTTCATCAAGAAAGTGAATGAGCATATTTCCCATGATGTTTAACTTTACTTTCACATTAATATATTAACTTCTTTAGCTCAGTGTCCTTTTTTTCTGTTGCCCAAGGCCCTGTCTATTTCTCATACTGTACCAATTGCTTTTTGGTCTCTCACACCTTCCCTTTCTTTCATATTCTGCTTTTCCTCACCACCATAATCCACTCTCACTCACCCAGCTGCAGGCCCCTGCTGCCTGTTAGTCCTGTGAAACTTGTTAATTAAAACTCCAGATTGAAAGACCCCAGGGAACAATGTTTAATCGATGAGAACAAATACATGACTTTCATTCCACAATGCCTCCCCAGTCCTTGGCCCAACTGAGAGAGATGTGTGTATGTGTGTGTGTGTGTGTGTGTGCACTTGTACAATTACAAAAAAGCCATCTAAACAGTATAAGAACAATCTCGATCAATCACAAAATGCTAACAATGCTCCTCTCCCACAGACACAGAAAGTAAATTGTTTCTCTAATGCACAATGTCTCTTTTTTTCTACTTTTCCCCTGGGCTCTATTCTCCCTGGTTCTCCTCTCCTCCTTTGCTGTTGATCTGTCAGCTAAATCAGGAAACATGGTGATTCTACTGGAGATTTAATGAATACCCAATGAGGAGGTTTCCTCTAACCAGCGGCTGCCATTGCAGCCCCAAAAGCCAGACCGACGTCACTGGCAATTCTCAAGGAACAGAACAGAGGTTACATGCAAATTAGGTTAGAACTGTGTCTAACCATGTACAAATGAAGACAAATATTCATGCATGAAGCGTGGCACAAACACATGTGCACTTGCACACATACTAAGTGCACTCTGTAGTCAGACAGAGGGGTTCCTGGCCTTTCTTCAGCTGCAGGCGGTATCCCGTTCCGCCAGCTGTTCTTTTGCCCCTGCAGCTAACTCTGTGTCTGACCTCCCCATATCCACAAACAACTACCCGACCCAGCTGGCTCAAACATCAGCAGCACCCATAACAATACCGAAATTCAAAGTCACAGAGAACACATGGCTGTGAATCATCACAGACACAACAATTGCTCTTAAAATAGCCAAAATAATTCTAAAGCGTCCACAAAGTGTCAACAGTGACCACACCACAAGTTTTACACTTTCATAGGTGAACTTCAGCAGCCTTTCATGAAAATACGATAGATCATTGGTTTATTCTTAGATTTAGCTGTATGTTAAAGAGGTGGTATTATGATCATTTTCAGGTTCAAAATCTTAATTAGGGGTTGTACCACAACAGGCTTACATGGTTTAATTTTCAAAAAACACCATATTTTTCTCATACTGCGCAGTTCACAGGTAAGACCTACTAGCCAATCAGAAGCAGAGAAGGGCGGGTCGTAAGAATCAAGGTAGTGTGATCCAAATCAAAGTCGCTTCCGACTGCGACTGTAACCTAGCAGATGGTAAAAGCTATTACCAGTCCACAACCACACAACATCATTGTTCCACATCTTACCATCAGGACTAAACGTTGAACTGTTGCCGGTGTTCTGACGATCTATGCTGCCTTGCCGAAAATGCTACCATAGCGCAAATTGATAGACTCGACTCTATTCGGCCCTGCTCCGTTTTCCATTGCAGATAGTAGCCAGAGATAGTGGCGCCACACACAACGGCCGCGACGTGATGTTCAATGCGACACACACACCAGTGATCCACACAGCTCTTAAAATATATACAGTCTACGGTTAAAACGTTTGAATATTCCTCTGAATTTAAAGACAGATAAGCGGTATGAAAACCTTCCAGCTGTTTTCCTCTGCCGTTGTTGCTGCAGCGGTCTGTGTGACGGCGGGAGCAGAGGGCTCTGTGAGCGCTCCTCCTGCGGGTCGGTGCAGGCTTCCCCCGCAGCCACTTGCAGAGCTCCTCAACTCCGAAAATGTTCATCACATTTTTGTTCCGCCATCACTTCTCGTAAAACTGTCAATATTCGAAATCTACACAGCTGATTTCTCACCTCAA
>JAPMOB010209001.1:0-19542 GCA_029875015.1 Lepomis gibbosus
AGCCACCACACACAGACGGGTCCTGGACATGGGCTTCAAATGTCGTATTCCTCTTGTCAAGCCGCTCCTGAACAACAAACTACATCAGAAGGGCTACCTGTTACCTCGTTAAATGGGCTAAATAAAAAAAAGAACTGGTCTGTTTCTCAGTGGTCCAAAGTCCTCTTTTCTGATGAGAGCAAATTTTGCATCTCATTTGGAAACCAAGGTCCCAGAGTCTGGAGGAAGAATGGACAGGCACACAATCCAAGATGCTTGAAGTCCAGTGTGAAGTTTCCACAGTCTGTGTTGGTTGGGCAGCCATGTCATCTGCTGGTGTTGGTCCACTGTGCTTTATTAAGTCCACAGTCAGCGCAGCCGTCTACCAGGACATTTTAGAGCATTTTATGCTTCCTTCTGCAGACGAGCTTAATGGAGATGCTGACTTCATTTTCCAGCAGGACTTGGCAGCTGCCCACACTGCCAAAAGTACCAAAACCTGGTTCAATGACCATGGGATTACTGTGCTTGATTTGCCAGCAAACTGGCTTGACCTGAAACCCATAGAGAATCTATGGGGCTTTGCCAAGAGAAAGATGAAAGACATGAGACTGAACAATGCAGAAGACCTGAAGGCCGCTATTGAAGCATCCTGGTCTTACACAACACCTCAGCAGTGCCACAGGCTAATAGCATCCATGCCACGCCGCATTGAGGCAGTAATCCATGCAAAAGTACTGAGTACATGTGCATGATTATGCTTTTCAGAGGGCTAACATTTCTGTATTTAAAATCCTTTTTTCATTGATTTCATGTAATATTCAAATTTTCAGTGATTTTGAATTTGGGATTCTCATAAGCTGTATGCAATAATCATCGAAATTATATCAAATAAAGGCTTGAAATATCTCACTTAGCATGTAATGAGTCTATATAATATATTAGTTTCACCATTTTAAGTTAAATTAATGAAATAAATGAACTTTTGCATGATATTCTAATTTTTCGAGTTTCACCTGTATGTAAATTATTGGGGCAGTCATGTGGAAAGGAGGGAAAGGGCATCTCGTAGATGAATGGAAAATAGCAATTAAGAAGCCTGGGGAGCCAGAAAAGAAGAAGAAGCGGAACAGAGAGACAAACTGTGACAATATCGCATAACGCATATGTCTGCGCATATGTTAACGCATATGTCTGCTGATTAAAATGAAAGCATTAAAAATGTGAAGATAAGATTGCATTTATTTAGAAACATTTTATAGTTTATCCACTAGTGGGCATTGACAACTTTGAAATATCTCACTCATTATATATCTTGGTCACAATTCTGTAATATGCAAAGTTAATGTATTATTTGTTATATGTTTTAACTTTGTTAAAAAATAAATATTGGCCTGTATGAATATTGGTATTGGCCTAGTACTAGGTTCTGACATGGATGACTGCTTGGTAAACAGTTACTGGCCACTGCAGGAGACTTTGTTGCACCAAACAGTTTCAGCAATTAGACATCAGATTTAAGCAGCCTGCTGCCTTTAGCGGCCTAAAGGCAGCAGCCTATAGTGTTAAGAGGCTATTACCTTTTGTGTGTAACCAATCAGATAGGGCTGAGGGTGGAACATTGAGAGATTGCAGAGTGGTGACCACAGACAGAGAGAGGCGCTACATCAAAGCCATTTGTAAATTAATTTAACCTTAACCTTTTTTTTTGCTCATCCAAAAAACCAATCGATTGTGACCAATCTGACTCAAAACCATGGTTTGATTTTAAATGTGAGTTTTGTAATCTGTTGCTCCATGATTGTGCCACCACTGAAATAAACCATTCATCAGATTATATCTGAGTTCTGTTGATAGTATGCACTGTATATTATAAATGTATGTGTATTTCTCAGTTGATTAGTGAAAGCTGTCATTTGCTGGTTTTGATGTTTATATGTGTAGTATGCCAGCCAGATGTGAAATGAGTAAAAGACAAAATAGAAGATAGAACAGAAAGATTGTCTGGTTTGATTTGTTGCTCTGATTCACATTGCTGAATGATGGTCAAGATGCTGAAATTCCACAAGGTTTATATGATCATACTTTAATATATATTTAGCCAAAATTCATATCCATGGTGCCATTTTATGACTGGACTATTCCATCAAATGGAAAATCTTGTAATATTTTATATATAATTTTATATATATATATATATATATATATTTTTTTTTTATTCAGCATGGAATATCTCTGATGTTTGGAAACAGCATCTGGTACATTTCTGCATGACTCAGGCTTCAGCTAAGTTAATTAGTAAATATAAAACTAGCTGCAGAGCAGAATTCTTTTCTCCTTGATGCTGTGTCTCGCTTTTAAATAGCTTTTTATAGCAAACCATGTGAACACCATTTTGGTGCCTTAGGCCAAACACCCACTATTTGACATCAAATAATTGGTGATAATTATGCAAATGCAACAACAACAAAAAATAATACTCACAGTAACCATGGAGACAGCACTTACATTCACAGGAAACTGCTCTGCTTGTGTGGCTCTGATGTTCACCTTCACCAGCAGCAGTAACATGGTGATAAAGCACGTTCTTAAAAAATCTTAAGAAGTTTGTTCCATAGGAAGGATTTCAATGTTTTTTTTGTGGCAAGTGTGATACCCTCTACAATCCCTCCAAGGTCTACTGTAGAGACACAACCTGGATGACGATCTGACTGGTGAAACACCTGGGCAACAGTTTGTATGCACAGTGTTTTCATCTCAGTTGTGGAACACAGTAGATCCTTCAATATCACAGTAGATGTCTTCAATATGTAGTAACAAAAATCCTGCTGTGTAACACTGTTTAGTCTCCCCGTCTCTTCATCTTCTAAAATAGACATATATGGGGTTGTCTTTTGTAGTGGAGTTTACTGGCTATGGTCTGAGGGATCCATGGATTACTTTCATGGTTTAGATAAATTGTCATTTTCAAAGGGCAGTCATAGTCCATATTTGTCTTCTCCCCAGCCAAACAAAACTTCCCACAAAACACACTCTTAATATTTTCAGTTGCTCTGTGCTAAGTAATGAAAACATAAAGTACATATGCAATGCTAATGCACCACCCTCTGACAAGCCCCTACCCTTTTCCTGGTGAAATGTGATGCCTAAATGATTTGATTTGGCCAACTCTTAGGAAGGCCACTTCCTCACAACAAGTTAACTGAAACCCGAGATAGATGCTGTAGATGCAGTTATCAACAGATACCCTGTTTTTTTAAATCTAGGGTTGATTTGCTCTGCTGGTCAAGTTCTCTGCTGATGTTGTCTTTGTCTCAGATTAGCTTCAAAACTGTTTTTGGTAATTAATCTGCAGTGTTGTGGTGCAGTGTTAACCATATTAAAACAGTTGCTGGAGTGATCTGCTTTGTCTTTGTCAGACATCCAGACTTGTTTTGTAAGGCTCCAAGCAGGCTGATTGACCACTAAATGGTTTACACTGAGAGGTGATGTCATCGCTGGAGACTCCCATTTGCTGATGACTCCTTGAGGGCGCAAACCTCAGTCCTGTTTGAGAGATCCAACCTCCTTTCTCTCCACAAAAGTACTCAGGCTCATCATGCCCAGCTTAAAACCATCAATAGAACTCGTTGCCTCTGTCAACTTTAGACTTAGTTCACTCAACTAGCATTACATTTAACTAGCGCCTTTTGTAAAGTGCTCTGTGGGCTTTATGCTGGGAGCTCTGCTTGCCATGGGCGTGTGAATGTGAATAGAAAGGGGTTGGATCCTTCTTTTGCTCTCTCTCTCTCTAGCTCCCTCGCTCCCTCTCTTGCATGTGTGAATGAGCAGATTGATATCTTGCTTCTTTACGCTTAGCGGTGGAGAAAGGTAGCAGGTGATTTGGTATCAAGCTCCAGTAATACAGATATGTGGAGTCAGGACAGCCCTGTGCTAAGAGGCAGTTTTCTCTAATTGCCTCCTTTCAGCTCCACTGCACAGAGCAGAAGGGAGGGAGGGGGAGAGATAGAGAGTCGTTGCTTCCCAGCTGAAATTCGCTGTACTGTCTGTTGCATGTTTTTATGTTTCTTACAAAAGCTATCTTCTGCAATGCTGTGTACTCAGCCATGCAGAGGCTACAGTGCTTGCCCAAACTCACAACTCTGCTTGGCTTCAAACAGGGGGGTAAGTTGTACTTTCAAAATGGATTAATTTGTTAAGTATTTGTCTCTATGTGATTTTACAAAATTACTACATGGTTTTCTTTGCAAGCTCAAATATTTACATCTTGGAACATGGTTTGCTTCTTATCTATAAATAAATCTGACTTTGTCTTTGACTTTGCCCATTGTTCTCTACTTTCATCAACTCTTTCTGAATGTGTTGTTGCTGCAATACAAAACAGGGGCTATCCTAACTGGTGTATGTGGGTCAAACTGATTAATTTGTCTGATACTTTGCCTCGCTTTTAATTCTGTTGATTGCATTACTTCAAGCCAAAAACAACACTCTGCTTGTACTCCCTTGAAGGTAAAAAGTATCCCGTCCTGCTTAAATGTTGGAATGATCGTTAATTCAATGCTTCTCTTGCAGGTAATCAAAGTTTATAGTGAAGATAACACCAGCAGAGCAGTAGAGGTTCCCATTGACATCACAGCCCGGGACATATGCCAGCTGTTTGTCTTGAAGAATCACTGCATCGATGACCACAGCTGGACCCTTTTTGAACACAACTCTCATCTGGGAATAGGTAAGGTTGTAGTTTTCTGCATAATTGTCATCTTTTTTTGCATAAATCTCAATCAAATCTCAAAATACTAAAATTGTATTTAATCAAATGATCCCACTGCAAACCAGTGTATCAGAAGCCAAAATAATACTGTCTCAGTTAGTGATAGCCATAATCTTTTGCAAAGAACCTTTTAGCCAAATAAAGTTTTCTTTGAAAGGTACCAATTCAGCAATTTTGAAAAATAAATGGTGTTCTGGCACCACGTTTATGTAGCATTTGTGAGAGTCTATGTTAATAAGTTCAGGTTAAGTGCTATTGGTCAAATTATGAATAAAGCAAATTTGATTTTGATATATTTATATAGTATATACTGGTGTTAATCATGTGATGGTAATGTTATTAGTCTTATGGGTGAGGTTTGCTTGGTTTTGGGGGGAGGTGGGAGGTGGTTGGGTGGTGAAATGTGTACATATGCTGTATGTGTGAGTGGAACAGAACACTGTCTTCAGTTATAAGCCAATTTGTTAACCAGTCAGATTGTGTAAAATATAAGAAGCTGATGTTTGTACCGAATGTGTTTCAATCACTGTGAGACATCAATTATAGATCTGCCTTAGATATAATATTATTTGTCATCCTCCATTGGCATTGCATTAGTAGAGAAGTAGTGCATGTGTGGAGACAGCACTGTCTACATTAGTAGAGTATATAGATTCTCTCTGTCTTGTATAATTTTTGAATCTTACTAGTACTTTCTGCAGGGCATTTGTTGTGTAATGCAAGAGGTTGCTGTGAGGTCTACATTTATATGCAGCATCACAAGCTGTTAGCTGTAGCCATTTATGTAACATTTACTGTGACAGAGGCATTTGAACACAAAAGGCACATTACTTCCATTTGCATTCAAGAAAGGAATGAATGTGAATGTAATGAATATAGAATATTGTTCTTATTAAGCCAACAGTGAAAAACACACACATTTGTCAATGATTTTATTAACACTGATCTGCTCGGGGATAGTGTGACTGCATGAAATATTTCAACAGCATTTTCACACTGTTGCACACATTATGTAATTAGTCCATCTGTTCTCTTCCTCATCAAGACTTTTTCATTAAAACTACATATTATTGCCATCCTGTAAAAAAAAACATATATCTAGATATTTGTTATTTTACAGATAAATTAAGGGTTTAAATGTTCCTTTGTGGGAACCCCTGAGCTAATATTACTCCTAAATGTGGTGTACTTGATTCTGGAGAAATCCGATCAGAGAGCAGTAAACAGTAATCTAACTAACGTTAGCTAAGTGTAGACAGTTTCTCAGAGCCAGCACACCAGTTCCAGACAGCCATACTCACAACTGCTGCTACTATACCTAACCCAACAACAGCATATCTTAGCACCACTAGATAGTAAGCTAAATGTCCGTGGGCAAGTAATTTAATGTTACCTGACACACAAATCATGGCTGGAATGGCTGGAATAGTGTTGAGTGGCTCGGACTGGGCCACTATGTTTGTTTCACATTTAGAGAGACCAGACAGACAGAACCGACAGCTAGCGGACCGTGAGGAGATATTTGTGAATTTGACAAAAATACATGTATTGGATTAGAACCACATATCTCACCTTTTAAAGAGACCATTGTCGAAAGGCAATGTCGCAAAGGTCAATGCTCTTTTTCTTAATGTGGAAAAAATACTTAGCATTTGAGATACATGTTTTCACAGTATTTAGGCTATAGACTATAGTTTGCTTTTTTGCACAACACTCAGAGTTCATATGTATAGGACACATGTATAAATGCTTATTCAATCAAATAATATACAAGACATGGCATATGTTCTTTTTTAGAATGATCTTATCATCATAGTCACTTGCCTGATGACTTCGTGGCTGAACAAAAAAAATTGCAATGAATTCAACAACCATTTTAAATTCTAGGAAATAATTAATGTTTATGTTCTACTGCTTGACTTGAGAGCCACACTCTCATCCAGAGGTTACACATTGATATACGGTTAATAATCAAACGCTGTGCCTCTAAGAGAAACAATGTAGCTCTTTTCAGCAAAGCTTTTGCAGACATTATTGCACTGTGATTTTGAGAAGATTTAAACTTAAATTTGGTTTGACATTAAAGCTGATTCCATTTGGTCTGCCATCTTTTATCCATAGAGAAGTAACAAACAGGTTAATCTGCCATTCATTTTCTTTCCTCCTGGTCTCACTAGAGAGAACCATTGAAGACCATGAGTCTGTTATGGAGGTGCTCTCAGGCTGGGGAATGGACACAGACAACCGGCTGTATTTTAGGAAGAATTATGCTAAATATGAATTCTTCAGGAAACCTCTGGTGAGTTTGTGATGAAATTATTATACATTTTGGTATATCCTTTCTTATTGAGTATTTCCACTACTGTATGGGTTGAGGAGTTTAATGAGTAATAACTAATGTTGCTTTCATATTGGTAGGACTTTTTCCCAGATCACATGGTCTCCATATCAAGTGAAACCAATGGGATGGTGGATCACTCACAGCTTATACAGGTATCAAGTTCTTTCTGTTTACACTGCACTCTCTTTGCCCTTGAGGGCCAACTTTGCTCTGAATCTCTGTCTAAATGTGCTGTTACCATAAGAATGTATTGAACACCCGCATCTATTTACAAGTATTTCTCTACCCAACACAGACCTTTCTCAACTCCAGCACTTGTCCTGAGATACATGGACACCTCCATGCCAAAGAGCAAAGCAGGAAGTCTTGGAAGAAGTTTTATTTTGTCCTGCGGAGGTCAGGGCTGTATTTCTCTAATAAGGGAACTTCCAAGGTCAGTAAAACAGAACAGACAGAAAGTTGGATACATTTTGAGGAAAATCAAAAGCATTATAAAAAAACAGATTACTACATGGATTATTTGTTGCATACAACTAAAACCATTATTTTGCTTGTAATGCAATTTTGATGTAATTGCATTACAATAATCATGTTTTTCCCCCAACTTGAATTAAATACACATAGCCTTTAGTTTACACAGTAAACATGCAAGATAAAAAAATGCACGGCACCAATTGGAGAATTAAAATTCTTGACTTAATCTATGGAGATACATTCTAACCCTTTCTTTGTACACAATGGGGGTCACCAGTTCATCCTCTGTATATATCTCACTCATGTTGTGAGGGGGGCAGTGGAACAGGTTTAGCTTGATTTTCCTTAGGTCAGCTGGCACAGCAGCCCAGCAGAAATAGTACTCCCAATGCTGCTGACAAGTGAAGCTTATACCTAGGCACCAGCCATGCCAACACAACCACTTCTCAACTGCTTTCATTTCCTACAACAGTAGACCTTTTGTTGTTGAGTACAGGAAGGCTCTTTGGTATGGCACACACTTTTACTCTAGCAGATTTACCGTTCATCTGCAGTCTTGGGCGGCCACTTTACTAGTCAGTCAGCGCAGACACTAACGGCTGTGGCGTTACTCTAAAAAGGAAGTGGGAACAGTGTGTGACGTGAAAGCAGAACAATGGTAGTCTTTGTGCTTTCATTTCTTGGAAATGTATCTTTGGCACAATGTGGCTGTTGATACTGTTGTACAGCCCCTATTAATATGTCTAAATTATCCTTATCTTTTTCATTACATTCATAGATTTACCACACCCAGAATTACTGATAACAGTGTTATTTATAGATAAATAAGCATTGTCTAAATTTAAGTACCTAAATGTTCTTTCTGCCCAAAAAATTAGACCATGAGCATGGCTTGATGGATATATAGGTAGCATTTATCCACAGTTCTTAGGTTTTTAATAGATGCATGAGCCATGTATCCCTAAAAGTAAATTACTTTCTTGTGCATTATTCAATGTTTTTGTTGTCTTCCTCACCTTAGTGATGACATTATAAAATACATTGTGGAGACAAGCTCACATGTGTATCCATCCCTCATATACAACAGATTTACAGATGTGTTGTGGAGATGAAAGCTAGACCCAAAATGTTTATTTGATGTTGCCTGAAAGTTTATATCTACTGTACATTTTTGTTCTATTGTGACCTCTCTTTATTTTACAGGAACTAAGGCATCTCCAGTTCATTGCTGACTTTAGTGACAGCGATGTCTATACAGTATTGTCAGCCAAAAAACTACATGGAGCAGCTACAGATTATGGCTTCTGTGTCAAGGTACCATCACTTTCTAGAAATGCCAAAACTGTACAAAAAAGGAGAAGTAGAGAATTGATTCCCAGCATGTTGAACTTCTTTTTTCTCCCTGTAACTTCTTTCTCCAGTCCACAAAGAGTAGTTCAGCCCGGGACTTGAAGCTGCTTTGTGCCGATGATGAGCAGACCAGGACCTGCTGGATCACAGCCATGCGCTTGTTAAAGGTTGGCTTGCTGATCACTAACTCTGGGTGATGTCTAAGAGGAGGACCGCTGAGTCAGTGCTAGAATCAGATTTAGCTTTGAGAGGAGGTCAAGGGAAACTATTGAGTGAGGCTGGATTAGCACTCCTGTTCTTTATAGAAGCAGCATGTGTTCATTGTCTGGATATCTGCTGGATACAGTTTAGAGCATTAGTCACTCTCCTGCTGGTCTATAAATAATATACAGTACAGCCTGACCGACTGTGATTTATTTATGTCTGCCCCTTTTCATCACTACAGGTCTTTTGAAAGTAGTTTAAAGTTAACCTGTAGTAATCATTTGGGATTAGAATTTAAAATGTTGACATTTTTCTGTGTTTCAGTATGGGATGCAACTGTACCAAAATTTCATCCATCCACACCAGAAACAAAAAGCTTCACCAATGGTAAGCTGAAGGTGTTATTTTCATGTCATGTAACTCACTTGAAAAATTAACACCAACACTGTGCTTTGCCTCAACTTCGCCTTGTGGAGCCTTCTAGCCTATTTTAACGTTTGCTAATTGTTTCATTTTTTTCAGCCCACATCCTCAGCACTCATCAACCTTTTTTTTCTAGCCACTATAGGCAGCTCTTTTCTCAGCCATAAAAAGCTCTGGTAAACCCACGTGATACCTGCCAAGCACCAAATGACAGCCTGGTCATGTTAGAAACTAGCTGGGGTAGAGCATTTGGCTGCTAAAAAGACACTACAATGATATTGGACTTACATTCACCACATGGCCAGAAATACAACTCCATGTTAATGCTGTTGGATGTACTGTATGGGTAAATGTTTGCTAACAAATTTTCTATTACAACTTAATAAGGCAGTACCATGTCAATATCATGTTTGTAGCTTGTTCCACTGCTCCCTGGTGACCAAAAGAAAATCAGTTAATCCAACTTTACAACTTTAAAGACAATTCCACATGTGTTAAAAATATGTTATACGCTAACACACTGCACAGCAGTGTAGTAATATATTTGCGTAGGACAAATGAGGCACCTTCAATGTGTTTAATGTAGGTTTGGTGTCCCAGAATAGCCTCAGACTCTACTGGGAGTATTTTCGAAGCAGTGAACCCAATCTATTTATGGCTTTTGGACATGTTCATGAACCCTCTGCTTTCTAAAAATACACAATGATCAGCTGCTCTCAGATTTAACAAGTCATCACCTCTTCTCTGCTGTTGGAGGGTCATATGTGACCAACAGCCTCGCCAAGAGGATTAGCTAGAAAGATAAGAGAGTACATGAATCTGCCAAATACAGGGTCAGGCTGCTGAATCGTGTGTGGTTTACTTGACAGATTTAGCTCAACATGCTACGTTGACAGATCTGCTTCATAGGATGAAGAACAAATTAAATCAAATAAAAGCTGTATTCAAATACAATATTGAGTAACATTTATAAGCAATGATTGATATTTTGCATCATTGGAATTGGGGAAGTGTGAAAAAGATGGACAGAAATGCCTCTATCCTCTAAGTAAACATTGCTCACTTTGTTTTAACTATTCATTTAAATTGTAAGCATGGTAGCTGGTGGAGAAACGAATGTGGTAATTTAAAAGCTTCTTGTTAATCCTGATAAGAAGAATTTTGTTAAGTGTGTGCAGTGAGCCACTCACTATATGGCAGCTTAAATGACTAAAATGTGCCCATGTGTCATTCTTTTCAAAGCCACTAATCTCTTTTCAATGGTATTTTCTGTCTGGAATTATCTAGAAACGATGCAGATGGAGTCACATTACTCAAACACTAGAGGGCAATACAATACCACAAGACAGCAAAAGTCAGTCTACTTCCCTTCCACATTATACAGGGAAATCTAACCAAAAAAGAAAAAACACTGGGTATTTTTTAGAGTAGACATAGAGTAATTTGTAGACATTCGGTTTTTGTGTTATGAAAAAATAAAGCAAAACATTGAGGAAGGATTTAAACAACTATAAACTCATACAATCAATACAAAAATAACATTACACTGGATGTGTGCAATTTCAGAGAAGCACCTCAGAGAATTCACTGGTGGCCATGGACTTTTCTGGCCAAAAGAGCCGGGTGATTGAGAACCCTTCTGAGGCAATGTCTGTGGCTGTAGAGGAGGGCCTGTCATGGAGGGTAAGTCAGATTTATAGCTCAAAAAAAAACTTCTCTACCTATGAAACAGAAAGAGACATTTCCCAACAATATCAACCATAAGCCATAATGCTTTTGTTATCATTATGAACAGCCATATTCCAGTGAAAATATGTACTCTTGACATTTGGTGAATTTAATGTCTAAAATAAATGGTGCTGAAAAGGGTGCGAGAGAATCTGGGAACAAATTCTTTAGACGTAATCATGTGCTCTTACAATTTACAATCGTATCATATCTGTTATTTACAGTGTAACAAGAGTAAGAATTTCATTGTAACTGCATAGTGTATTCATACAAACAGCATAAAACTAATAAGGGCAACAGTTATAAGCACCTTATACTTCATTATTACCTTTTCAGAATACAAAGGCAAGAGAAAGTGCATATATTTGCAATGTATTAACATTACTTCAACTAATATTGTGTCTGTTACTCATTTCTCCCGTAGAGGAAAAGCTGCCACCGTCTGAGTGGTCACGGAAGCCCCTCCACATCACAGAGCTCAGTGTTAAACATAGGTTTGTGGGACACATTTTTAGTATTTTTGATTTGCTGAATGTACACAAGTGAATTTGAGTCATTTATAATATATTGTCTCTTTGTGCTTTAGCCCTCCACTTAGCTCAGTCCTGGTTCCATGGCAAACTCTCTCGGGATGAGGCTCAGCGTCTGATCACTCAACAGGGTCTTGTTGATGGGTAAGCAGTTTTTGATTACATTGTGTCACTAAAAATAGGTTTATTGGTAGGTTAGACCCTGAGCTGACAGCATATGGTGCACGATGAAGGACAATCATGGTAGTACTGTTAATAAAGGGTAATTAAATACATTTAATATGCAAAAATAATTACATGCATTTATTTACTACTGTAATCTTGTGTGGTGTGTAGTTACAATATATAATCATGTAAAAGTGTGACAAAAGTCTTTTAAGAAGACATAAGAAACATAACAATTGCATTTTTTATTGCATTCACAACATCGGAACGTGCCCTTACATATTTACATTTGTCAACAAACTGTGCAGAAGCAGACTTCCAAAAAGCAAAAACAAGGGGAGCTAAGCATTATTCTCTAGTGCTCCATAATAGACTGGACTTTAAAGCCTAGTTCACACTACACGATTTTGACTCATCGCCGACGTCTGCCAGATATCTAGCATGCCAAATATCTGGCGGAGTCAGCTGACTCAACAACCACATCCAGCCAATAAGAACAGGCTGCTAGCGGAGCAGGCAGATACTTTACACTGCAAAACACTTTTTACTCACCTGCAGCTCTCGCTGTAGCTCAGACAATCCCTGGGACCTGCGTGTATTAATCCATTATTTCACCCAGATTCTTTGTCTTTATAATTGCTATTTTTATAATAACAAACAACAGCTGTTTTGTCTGTAGGTTCGCGTCATTTCCCGTTTCACATTTCTCGTGTGTTTTCTTGACCAACATGTTTTGGACACCAGCGTTGGGTGACTCAGCCGCTGTCACCTCATGTAGTGTGTGTGACCTCGTGTCACTGATCAGTCACATAGTGTGAACACCACAACGACTTAAAGACTCCGGTCACACAACGGCAAGTTGTGTAGTGTGAACAGCGTGGCCATCGGCCGACGCTGAAAGTCGTGTAGTCTGCACAAGCCTTAAGAGACAGTTTATCCTGTCATTCCCTAAGTGCTTGCAAATTCTGCATGATTTGTTCAAAAATGTTTCAAATTTATTGTTATATAATTTAGGAAATCTGGAAATAGGGAAAAAATTAGGACTTTAGAATAGTTGAAAGTTTTCTTTGTGTTTTCAGCGTTTTTCTTCTGAGGGACAGCCAAAGCAACCCCAAGACATTTGTACTGTCATTGTGCCACATGCAGAAAATCAAACACTTTCAGATCTTACCTGTGAGTACAGTCCACTGTTTGGATATACAGTTCCACAATGTTTTTTATTCATCTTCCAAAAACTACCTCCCAATTTTAGCTTTGTCAACTATCTCTTGTGTGCAATTCCTTTGTGTGTGTGTGTGTGTGTGTGTGTGTGTGCGTGCATGTACGCATGTTTATGTGCGAATACTTCACTGCAGGTGGATGACGAAGGAGCATTATTCTACAGTCTGGATGACGGTCACACCCGGTTCAGTGACTTGATCCAGTTGGTGGAGTTTTACCAGCTAAATCGAGGGGTGTTGCCCTGCAAGCTCAAACACCACTGTGCCCGGATCACCCTGTGAACAAGGGACTCTTCAAGGGCCCACATGCTCCTTAACTCCGGGGCCTTTCTGGACAAACACTCCCATTGTTCTTGTGCCTTGAAGAAGAAAGATATACAGATGAACTGATCAGCCATGCTAACTGAAAACACTGTTATCGTCCACATTCATGCTGTGGGACGTGGTCCCTTCTTTTGAATTTGACAACAAACTGTATAATAACTGACTACATGTGCTGAAGATGATTTGTTTTGTCTGGTGAACATTACTCTTTGGCTCTGGCTCTAATCTATGGCTCTAATGTGCCCAAGGTGGCTATAAATTCATTGTTCAAAGTCCAAACATGACTTGTGCTCTTGTAGAGCTGAATGTGTACTGCAAACAGCTTGTGATTGTAACAACATCATGACACCAATGAAAGAATGTAGGGTTTTTTTCTTGGTAAGTGACGGTACGGTAGTTAGAATCGGAGATTTCACTGAAAACACTTAAACTTTATGTCTTGTGCAGTATGTGTACAGTAATTATGTACACCTGTCAATTATGGTCTCTCAAAGCTAATGATGGTTGAATCCCAACAAGGCCATCAACTTTTTTTAAAAAAATTGTATAATGCTGGGAATTGTAGTACACAATACCTCTGCCTTGTTAATTTTGAGTAAAACTAAGCTATCTTACTTTTCATTGTCATTGTATCTCTAAGTATTCAGGTATTTTTTTTAAAGACAATGATTGTTGTTCTATTTGAGAGATAAAATGACCTCTCAGGAAGTGTTACTGTGCATGCCCTGTAAGCTGGACTGCGAATGCTGTGGAGAGAAAACGACAGGTAAATGTACAGGTGGAGAGAAATGGCACTCAACCTCACTAGCCTGCACTGTACATTAATTTTAAATGTATGTGATTAAATGCAATCTTTGTATTACATAAAATTAGTTGTGAGCTTGCTCTAGTGGAAGAGCAGTGAAATATGTTTCACCAAATTTAGATATAAGCCATTAAGATGGAAATCAGAAATAATGTGTGACTGATTTTGATCATATCTGAATTCATTGTATATTGAAATTTAGGTTTTATATTTTCCAGAGATCCAGGTATACACATGGGCTGGTTGTATTTTGATGTTATTGCCACTGCTGTGGATGAACAGTTGTTTTCAGAAAGCCAACAATACATCTGGTTTTTAAAAAAAAGGTATTTTAAATCTGCGATTGAATGATCTTCTGTTTTTTCCAGCTGAACAGTGCATTGAAGTGTGTTTGAAGCTTTAACAATTAGCTGCAACTTAAACACACGTCAATTAAACCCACATTCCAGTAGGTTTCAGTGATATTTAAATAATGCCAGCAATTTGTTATTCATGTTTGCTTTAGCACGGTAAACTCTTGAGATCTGGGACAGTGTGAAGTAATCAGTCACAAGGCTGATAAAGTTGGCCTTTATTTAAAATATAACACACTACACATTATAGTCTTTGTATAGTAAATAGGGCATGCAGGGTTATGATTCAAATGCAATGGTAGATATTAAATCTCCCTATAAAATGAAATGTCCACCTGAGCCATCTCATCAGCACACAGTGGGGTGCTTTACTGCTCAGAAAGATTGTTATAGTGAATACATAAGTCATGATTTTCTAATGAGATCTAGCACATAGTTAAATTTAGTCACACCATACATGTATGGGACACAGTAGTCTAACATTGTCAAGTATGATTTACTGAAATCTGTGGGCAGTGTACGTATACTGTACGACCAACTGTGTCTTCCACAGCACCATCACATACATATTTTTTTATAACCACTAGATGGTACTAGAAGCATTTTGCTTTTGCTTGTCCAGGTTTATGTTTGATATAATGTGTGTAATGTAATTTAAATTGCATAATACAATGCAATACAATATTAAAATGTGTTAAAGATGCAAGAAAAGTTCATGTTGACTGAAAAAAGTTAAGTTACTTAAAAGGTGTTAAATTAAGACTTTATTGGTATTGAGCATCTGACATTTAATGGGCATAGAATTATCTGAGAATACACCAAGAAACATGTATGTACACATTTCAGTGACTATGTGTCTTTTACCGTGACACCAACAACAATCCCAGTGCACCGGTTCTCACTCTGATAAATAATTTAATATTACAAGTGTAAGTAATGAATTTAAGGTAATCACATCTTCATGTACAACTGGCATTCAAGTCTCCCTTGACTATGAAAAAAATAGTAATGGATATGATTATGGTTCCCCACACAGCAGTAAATGGCAGTGTCTTGTCTTGAAGCATCCGTGTTAAACCATCACCTCTGTTGTGATACAAGCACATTGCCCCTATACCTCTCCTGCTTTACTTCAATAGCACATTTTGGAACAGTGCTCACATCCAGGGGAGATGTGCACACACAGAGAAGTCTTAAATGCACCCTTGCTTCCGAGGTCTTGTGCTAAATGTTGTTTTGGATGTATTCCTGCCATTGATCGGAGTCTGGCTGCAGGGGGAGAGATGGCAGCTGGGAGAGACTGCGCTTCCTTTAATGAATTCATCCAGCTCTATCCTGCCCAAACGGCCTGTGGATACAGCATTTCTCCCAGTAAATAAAGCCTCTCTCCGCTTCGTCTTGGCCCTTGTGGACAACCACCACTCTTCGTAACACTTCTCACCACTACATTATATTTCAGGTTTTGAACTGGAGTGTTGTCAACTTCACTCTGCTCATAAATGCCCCTCTTGTTGTATTCCTCCAGTCTGTATTCAATTATCTGGCTTCGCTGTCTTCGGCCAATTACTGATTATCTCCAATGAAGTGAAGACCTTGCTGTTTGCTCTGCTCTTGATCCACAAAAGGGCATTATCTGGGCTTGGGTATGAGTCAAGGCAGAATATATGAGGAAACAAGGCTGGGTTTGTTAAGGAGATGCACTAAAGTGAAGGTTAGAGGCTTTAACTGTTACTTTGCGAAGGGCTCTCCCATCAGGAGTATCTCAAGCTGGAAGCAAATCCAACAGCTTTTTACTATAGCTACAGTGGATGGGAGCATAGCTAATTGTAGGTTGATAAGAAAAAATATTAAATACGTGAAAGATTTTAATCATTTTCACTCATAGTACAGATAATACATCAGTGCTGAGCTAATTGTTTTACCTATTTAAATCATACATGAACTAGACAGTAGAATGTAGTTAACTTTGAGCTACAATGCACAGCTTTTATTGCTTTTAATTTATTTTCATTTTGCAGTAATAAACATTCACGTTTTCATAGACACAAACATTTCTTGGAACCATGAGGTAAACCTCCAGGATCCAAAACATTTGTCATTGTTCTTTCATCTACTTTATTTCACTAGATATTTAAAACAGATGTACAAAGTACATAAAAATAATCAACACAGTGGCTCACTGCCCAATTTGATCAAAATGAGGCCATAGTCTAAACTGGAATGCCATCAGTGTTTTAAGGGCAGGGAGAAAATTCTGGCAAAGAAAGGTAGGGGCAAAAGCATCCTATCCTACCTGCATGACCTCCTCTGCCGTTAGCTTCTGATCTATAAGACAAGAAGATGCTTGTTATTTTTACATGTGTGCTTTGTATTTGTGACATGAAGGCATTTGGGGTATTTGTTGCAAGTTTTTCAATATGTTCAGTTCATCAACCTAAATATTTTCAATGTCATACAGTACATTCTTTATTTGTTGTTATGGATAGAAAAGAAACATAATTTATTATAAATTGCAAATATCTTGATGATCAAAATATTTTTCGACACTTACTGTTACAGCAAGGTTTTTAGAGGTTGAAATCTCAAAAACAAGTATTAATAGGAAATAATTTTATTCAGATAATACTTTGTGGTTTGTATGTATAAAATTATATACAGGATTTAGAGTTACACAACAACAATGATAATGATACAGTTATTATATAAGAAATCTAAAGCTACTATACAATTAATGCCTTTCATATCTTTTTACACAATGCATGAGATTTTCGAGACTGTGGTTGTGCTGTGAAGGGGAATTTTCTTGGTGTATTGAACATCTTTGGTAATGTATTATCTCTCGGATAATTGCCCAAACAGTGCTTACTCTATAAATCACCTTTCTAACCTCTGATATATTTTTTCTGGGGGTCTTGAAACTGGCAAACGTTAAGTGCCAAGCTTTGTTAATTACAAGGATAACACATGCACTCGTCAAATAATGGATGCAGTTTGCAATTTCAAGTTTTAATAATCAATTACTGGCGGTAATTCTCTGTGGAGTCACAGGATAGTCATTAAATCTCAAAAGGCGAGACACACGCAACGTAGCTTTTTCGAAAGCCCTATTTTTAAATACATAAGGGAACGGGCTCTGCTTTAATCCGGTGCATTTTGTTGCCTTATTACAATGTAAAGTAGCTCAATTAGATCCAGACAGTGCTGCTTGTAAAGTAACTGTTTAAGACAGTGAGTGATGAATGGTCATGTTAATGCTTATTCCTACAGGAACTGAGCCAACAAGGACAAGAGTGGAAAGATGTTCTGTTACAGTATTACTGCAGATCAGCTTATTTTTTCTTTAATATGAGTTATTGCTTTCATTATGTCTAAGCCAGAAGTTTCATTTTTACACCAAGTCCTGTATGAACTCACATTAAACAGACACATCTGTCTTTGTTGTTCAGCTTGAAACACCTCTGTTACTGGCCTCTTTGATCTTAGCAAACAGGTAGATGTAGTAGTATCGAATCAGTACGTTCTTCCATCCCCTATCCAGCAGGGTTCCTGTTATTGTATTTTCAGTCCACCTTCAAAGCTGGAACATTGCAGAGGTTCTTCTTGACCTTGAGAAATTAACATGGGAGGACTGGCTTTGCTCTGAGGGAGCCCTATAGAGGCCACGTCCCCTCCTAATCCCCAGTTGAAAGGCATACCTCCACTGCTCAGATGAAATAGTAACATCCCAGCGAGCCAAGTGTTTACATGAAACCAGACGATATCCTGACACATTAAGACATAAAATATTTCACTTCATTCAGATTAATTTATTGGAAATATTCTCTTTTTGAGAGATATAGGTTGTGATGTTGGCCAGTGTTTGTGTCTTTAATGTGTGTGTGTGTGTGTGTGTGTGTCTGTGTGTGTGTGTGAGGTAGTAGACAGAGGGAGGGGGAAGAGAAAGAGGGAGAGAGAGAGGAATGACTTTGGCCCTGCACAGATGAACAAACAGTGAATCTGAAGCGCAGCGCCCTGTGTGGCTGCCCACCAACTGAACAACATTAAGGCAGTCCTCCATGTAAAACCTGCTCACTTCTCCCACAAACACTTGAGTTTGGCAAACGGGCAGCGGCTCAGCGGGGAGGAGCTCTCCCTGGAAGGCAGTGGACAGCAGGGAGACATAAACCACAGCTTCTGGTGGTGATGGACTGATGTTTTAGGTGATCAAAAGGATGGATAAGAAAAGGAAAACGACAGGGGTAAGACCAGGAGGGGGTCTTGGAGAGGAAAACATATTGGGCTTTAAAGGTAAAAAGACATGAAAAGCAAAGTAAAGCAGAGATGTTTGACAGTGCAACACTTGGGGTGAATATTATCGTACAGTGCAAAAGTAAACCCAAACTCTCAGATGCACTTTCCTGCGTTCGCTATCATTCATACCATAACATGTAGTTGGGAAAAGAAACTTCAAAACAACATGATATATATCATGGGGCAATTTACTTCAAGGTTACAGAGCAGAACTTACAGTAGGATGATATATTGTCCTTGCATTTTTCTGCAAAATAGGTCAAAATGTTCACAGTGGCACACTTGACTACACACGTACGCAAGTACATTTACACAGTATTGGGTCAATTTACATTCCTGCCTACTTTTTTTCTCATTTACATGGTGTGCGAGTGACTCCTGAACAGGGTGGGAAGCCTTGTGGAAGAATTAGGAAATGGTCCATTTCTGGGAACACAGTGGAATAGAAGCAGAGCAGCATATGTTGGGATTTGAATGGTCAATCGATGAATAACCCAGAGCGATGTTTTTCTGTGCAGATTGGCAGGCATTGTGTAGTGGTATCTGTGTGTAAGAGAGAGGGAGAGCGAGGGATGGGGGCATGGA
>JAPMOB010209004.1:0-13757 GCA_029875015.1 Lepomis gibbosus
TTTATTAGCACTTCTGTGTACTTGTGACTCAGAAATGTTCGTACACACAGTGCTGTCCAACAGCTGTCTGTGGACGTGTTCCTACAGTGTCGGTAAATACCGCATGATGCGTTTTTTTAATCAACCGGCGTATCAATAACTAACCTGGCTAGTTGCTAACAAACAGCTGGCCGAGCGAGGTTTTCCGACTGTAACGCCGTCAACTCGGGTGTGACGTCATTCCCAGCTCCGACCTCCGAGGTAAATGAAACGCAGCAACAGCTGCATCCATGTTAGCACGTCAAGTTTGATGTGGTAATTTCACAGTAGGCAGACACACAGGTTCGAAGACTTGTTCTTGCCCCCTAAAGTGCAATTCGGCTAGGTATACGCTAAAATATTAGGCTAAGCTTGCGTAGTCCCAACCCAACTTTGAGAATAGATTAACGGCGATATTTTTTTTATCACCCGATAAGATTCTCACGTTAACGCAGCACTTTAACGCCGATAACGGCCCAGCACTACTTTAAATATTTAAAAAAGTGTCCACCGAACATTTAAATACCTGACATATACAATTCAGTATCACAGGAGACATGTCACAGAAAAAAACAGCAAATATCAACATTTCAGAAATTGAAACTGAGAATTTTTGGCATTACATAGTTTATAGTTTATTAATGTTAATAAATCGATTGCTTCAGCTCTACATTATATTAAGACAAGATTAAACACAGATGCATTTCAGGAATTTTTTTGTGTGGCAATTTTAAAAAAAAGGTTTTGTAGAAACAAAACAGGTTTTTATTCTTTAGATGGTATGGAAGAGGTTTAGTTTTGGCATAAGTACCAAAACTTGGGCGGTAAAGTGACTACAACTGAAATCTTTTTTTTTTATTAGCTGCAGAGAGAAGAGGAAAAGGAGAGAATGGTCTGGAGGAAAATATGAGCTATCAAACTTACACATGCACAGACGTACAACACACATGGAGTCGGTGTGGATGCTGCTATCTAGCTAATTTCATACAGTCTGTAGCGTGGCTATTTGTGGTGGAAAAACACAAACAGCAAAAAACACTCCAAACGTGAGGTTACAATCCACTTTTTTGTTTCAATCTCTAGGCGGGTAAAGGATGCTCTGTGTTTACAGACAATGGGATGCCTTAGCAATTTAAAGCTGAAACTGAAAGTGACTGGTTCAGCAAAAGCCTACATGTATCGCTACTCTGAAGAAAAATGTCTACATCCTACCTTAAGTACAGAAATGAGTAAAACTTTCTGCAGAGAGGTTTGGATTTCACCTGACCACAAGTTAAACCACAGCTCAACTGAAAACTCACAGTCTGATAGCTCAGGGGGTTTGGTCTGTGGTGAAGGTCTGTGCAGTTGGAGCATTTGTACTTTATTGAGCTGATGATTATCACCAAGAACAATAACAAAAACATTTTTTAAAATAGCTTAAACTGTCTGCGGTACTTGCAATACCTTTATGTTGTTGTTTTTTTAATTCTACCTGCAATGTTTAATACTGCAGTGTTTAGCACAAAAACACCAAAGCAAATTCAAAAAACATTGGTATAATCTGTGAACACAACACAGACTGATGATTTGCTGCTCCACTGCACAAACATATAAACCATATTTGTTTCTGCAAATCAAAATCAGATACGGATCAGTTACAGGGCTGGGGGTCACACTTCAATACCATTTATGTACCAACCAAAATGTGTCTCAATGCGCTGAATTCTGAAAACTGTCAAGTACCAAAAGGTGGTATCAAGTGTCAATCAATCACACATTTTTATTCTTTTTCGGCTGCTTGTCTTTATCCCACATTTATGTGAGACTTTTGACTTCTTTTGTTAAAGCTTATCAAAGGTATTGAAAACTGTTTTGGCATTGGTACCCAAACAAGTATCTTATTAGCAATAGTATTTGTTTGTTTGTTTGTTTATTGACAGACTTAAAATGATACCCATATCTAGTCAGTAGAGTCAGTGTAATTTCTAAATATCTACAGGCCACCTAAATACTGTGCAACCTTTTTTGTAACTGCTGTCTGTTTTTTGACGCTGTGGTCATTGTTGGTGATTTTAACATCCACATTGACAACCCTCAGGACAAAGAACTGTGACTGACTCAGCATGTGACAGAGCCCACACACAATAAGGGGACACACTCGGGACTTCCAAGGTTGTGGTGACTGATATTGCTTTCTCATCATTCTGTGTTTTCTTTGATAGCGCTATTTCCGTGCACACAAATGTTCAAACACAGGTCACTGAAAACACCTGTGAAATATGCTTGCATGCTTTCTTCCACACCAGCCCTTTCATGGATCTCAGTCAATGAGAATGTGGATGACGAATTCTAAAATTACAAATATTATTGATGCCATTGAACCAGCCAAGGTGAAAGTGGTCTCTGGTAAGAAAAGATCTCCACAGAGAAATGCCACGCTTGGTAAGAATAGCATGAGTGATTGCTGAAAAGGTGAACGTAGCACAAGACTCCGGCAAGAAGAGAGGAGGTGTTTTACATCGATGATGCTTAGTGCTCAAACACATGCCGTGAAAATGACCACTGTTTCCCAAATGTTCAGACTTTTTTATAAAACCATTTAATCATCTTGGTTCTGCTGTTTATCATCACTGTGCATCGTATAATGATGAATGAAATACCTTGTCCTAAGTTAGATGTTAGAAATATAAAGCGGTCCTTCTTCTCTGACATCATTGCCAAAAACAATAATAATGCATGTGCCTTTTTTTGCTACTGGCGACAGGCGAACATGCCTGCTACGAATACGCCTCCTTCGAAGAGATGCTTCGTCTCAATATCAGGTTCAGGGTATGTTTTGTCCCTTTTTCTACTTAAAATCAATTCAAATATGACACAATTTTATCCTAAGAACCATAAAGATGTGGAGGACATAATACAACATCTGAAATCCTCCTCCTGCTGCCTTCATATTCTGCCAACAGGCATTTTCAAAAATGTTTATAATTGCATTGCCTCACATATTCTAATTGTAAACACAGGCCCATGTCAAACATCCTGTTCGTCTTTTTATATTGCTTATGTTTATATTGTTGCTTTTATGTTTTAAAGCACTTTGAATTGTCTTGAAATGTGCTATACACATACACTTGCCTTGCAAAACTGAAGCACAACATGCAAAGAAGCACTGTAATACTGTAACTTACAACAACTGAGAGTTCAGTGAACCAATTTGTCCTCTATCAATTATGTTTTGTTGTGTGTAGTTAGTTGGATTTTCTTTGTTGTCAAATTTTTATTTTTTTAAATCTCATAATTGGAAGATAGTGAGCCAAGGCACAGCTTTGGGTTTTCAACTTCCTGGCTTGTGGCAAATGGTCCCTTTCATTCCACTGTATTTCTGTGCCACTGAACCACACACACCATATTTTGCTTGACTGTTGTTTTTCTGCTAATTCAGAGCCTCAGCCAGGAACCATGGCCACAAAATACAGAAACACAACGCGGGGCAGCCACTGTCCTCGTTTTCTGCTTGTAGTCTATTAGGATTCTATAACTGCAGACTACACATATTTTGCACACGTTAGATGTTACAACACAAAGTGCTTTAGCTTTTAACCCAGTAATTTCCTGTAAATTCCAACAAAGACCAGAAAAGACCAATTTCAAGACGTTTTTAGCAATTGCAGCTGGAAAGTAACAAAAGGCAGGAGCTCACTTTATTTAGAATGAAGAAATATTTACTTTTTACTCTACTACATTGATGCAAGAGTAGCTACAAATGAAGATTTTACATTAAAAAGATATATTCATCAATAAATCAAATCCTCTGACATAAAAGTGATACAAATCTGGTATCTGTGGCTGTCGCAGCACTGTAATAAGCATGGCCAATCATTTAATTCAGCCCAAATGAAACGATTAGTTGGCTTTCCTGGCTGTCTTCTTACCTACCTGCATGCAGCCAGTGCACTCACTGCACATGAACATGTGTTTTGGGGGAGTGGTTTTGGAGGGAGGCCTGAAGGGAGGGCGTGGGATATATCCAGTTGGATACTTTAAAAATCTAGCTGTCTCTTATCAGTTTCACCAGCACTGTCTACCCCAGCTTTAAAAGGCGGTTCAATTTTAGAATATTTTACAAAATGGAAAAGGGAAAAATTCTAAACCATGAAAACAGATTTGTGCAATCAGAACTTTTGTCTTCTTCGATCTCCTGTTAATCATTTTACTGTCCATCGGATTTATGTAGTGAGCCTTTGGAGGTGCCCGACCCCAAGGCTGGGAACTACTGCACTTAATAACTAACTGTAAAGTAAAATTAGATCCACCTCAAGCAGCTATGACAGTAAAATGTTGCTTACACAATTTCTCAGTCACAGGGGCCATCAGTCACTTTTGATACTAATGTACTGTAATTTAACAACACTTTTCAATGCAGGACTTTTATTTATAATTGAGTATTTGTACATATGGTGCATTGGTATTTTTACTTAAGTAAAGCTTTTCAGAAATTCCTCCAGCACACAAAAAAGCAAAACCAGCCAGACAGCCGAAGCCAGAGCAGAGTCCTGACTGTTGTTTAATAATTTCCCCTTGATCAGATTTCCTTGTGCCTTGTACCTGTCACTCATAATATGTTATGACTTAGCTCAGACTTAGCTTTGATCTAATTGAGTTGAATGAACAAACAGAAGGTAAAATAGGGACGATGTTTGGTTTCAAGGTTCCAGTGGATTACTGATTAATGACAGTTTCCTCATTATAACAGACTTTTAGTGAATGAGGAAGTTCACATAGTGTGAGCTGTTCACACCTTGCATTTTGAGAGAATGACACAGTTTAGAACATGAGACCTGAACTGATTTTTAACATTGATTCATGTATGAATAGAGATGTATATCCACATGCATGCCTATCACCTGTTCATACCTTTTTTTCCACCGATGATAAACATAAACAAAGCAAGAATGTGAGATGCGGTTATGACACGAGGGCACAATACAGTATGGGCCACTTGAGTGCCGCACCAAAACACCCGGACAATCAACCTCTGAATAATTCACCTGACCTCTCAGGCCACAGAGCCACTCCTCCTCTCATCTTACCTGATAAAACCCTGACATTTTGATTGACCTTTTAAGCTTAATAACCTCCTTTATGTATCATAGAGACTCTTTGACAGACGCACGTCACATCGATCTAACAACAAACGACTTTCAAGTTGTTGCACGAACATGGATTTCAACCCACATTAAATTAATTATTGTACAGAGCAATAGAAATTATTGATTGTGATCAAATTCAAGGAATTACCTTACATGACCCTCATAAGTTCAGTGTAGATGGAGCAGCTGAGGTTTAGTCACATGTTCAGTCACATTCAAGGCTTCTAAGTTACATCTCTCATCATTTTCTTTCTAATAAGTTTTTTCTCCTGTTATACACAGGAAGCCACACTCTGATTCATGATCATTTCTCATTTTGTAAAGAGATGCTTTCTAAAGTACTTCTCATTTGTAAGTTTTAATTACATTAATGTTCATCATATGTATAGTTTTTTTCTTTCCGTTGCTTTGTTAATGGTTTACCCTTTTTTAGTCAGCATGGCTCTGGGGATGGCAATGTTGGTCTGTTGGTCCATTGCATGGGTGTCATTTACACTGGGGACACTGGGGACATGTCCCCACCACATTTTGAAATTTATGATTTTGTCCCCCTCAATTTTTGAAACATTTTTTAAAAATGTAAACTTAAACTTAAAAATGTACTTAAAAATGAAAATGCTTTGAGAAAGGTTTATTTGCACACTAAGAAAACATGCAAATCAATTTCAATATAGAAGAAACAAATGTGCATTGTCCACAAAAGTAACTAGCTAAAATAAACAAGCAGCTGATTACTGCATTATATTCTATTGTATTTTTATATTTTATAAATTGTACGTTCACTGTTGCTCAGTTAATGTCCACCATGTCCAATGCGGACTTGGTGGATAATATCAGAATCAGAGTCAGAAATACTTTATTAATCCCCGAAGGGAAATTCTGTGTTACAGTTGCACACATTGCACAAAGGACAAAAGGAATATAAATAAAGATAGTGCTACATAGAGAAGTATATAAATATCAGAGTAAAAATATAAAACAAAATAAATATATGGAGTGTGGATATGTGCTATATTTACACAGTTAAAGGAATTGTTATGATACAGTAATAATGAATAAATAGTAGAAGCAGAGTATTGCACATAATAATTTAAGCAGGTAATTTATTGCACAAAACAGATAATATTGTCCAGTTGAAACCTAAATAACTTAAACTAAGTGTCTGTGTTTCAGACACTTAGAGGGAGGAGTTATAAAGTTTGATGGCTACAGGCAGGAATGACTTCCTGTGGCACTCTGTGGTGCGTTTTGGGGGAATGAGTCTTGCACTGAAAGTGCTCCTGTTGTATTGTTCCATTGTAATATCATACCAGATAACATCTCTCTCTGTGTTTTTCTGCAAAATGCTAAAATGGTGCTAATATACCTGCATGGTCCACCCAAGTAAAGTATATGTGGGAAACACTGTATTAGGGCAAGCTGTAGTCTTATATTTTGTAAATATTACAGGGTAGACCTATTTTATTGTCTTCCAACTGAGTGTGTCTCGTGACTCTTTTGGTCCAGTCATGATTGAGTGATCATGCCTGCAAGTTAGCCTGGTTAAATTAAACCATGATGAAAAAAAATCAAAACAGTAGACAAACAAGGTAAGAACTGAACTGTGGATTTGGAGAATCGTTACACCCCTACTCAACCCTAACCTTAACTATTGGATGAACTGCTGTGAAATTTAGTACACAGTACTAATTTCCCCCTCAGGGTGAAGAGTAATGACTTTGGTGATTCATTGCCAATTTCTCTATAGCTCCATTATCAAGTCCTCATTTTAATTTGTCCAATACTTCTTGTTCATGATGTTAACATTGTCATTGTGAGCTTGTTAGCGTGCTGACATTAGCATTTAGCTCAAGTACAGCCTCATGGATCTGCTATCTGTGGACTCTAGTTTCTCCAATTCCTTGCCTTTTTAAATCATTTGTACAGCTAGCTAAAATTTAAGTGCATTGTATTGGTAGACAACAACGGGAGTACACAACATTCCTGTAGACTTATGTTATATTTTACTGTGGGCAGCTGTGGCTCAGGAGGTGGAGCGGGTTGGCTGTTAATTAGAAGGTCGGCGGTTCAATCCCCGGCTCCCCCAGGCTGCGTGTCGAAGTGTCCGTGGGCAAGAACACTGAATTGCCCCTGGCAGCTGTTCCGCCAGTGTATGAATGTGTGTGAATGTTACTGTCCGTTTGAGCACTTACGCTCAGTGAGTGAATGTGTGTGAATGCAGAGTGTAAAAGCGCTTTGAGTGGTCGAAAAGACTAGAAAGGCGCTATACAAGTACGGAGCATTTATATTCAGGGAGATGCTAATAAATATAATAACTATATTTAACTATTGATATTTTCAACTATTGATACATTCAAAATAAACGCTATATATATTGTCTGACTGTGTGAAAAGTTGATCAATGGCTGCAAGCATGATTTGCCTGTATTGGTAAAAAGTTGTAAATATGAGGCTTACTACTGCGGTTTACAAGAAAGGATAAGCTTCCTTTTCTCTGTAAGTCACACTGCACCAATTACAACCCTAAGATATCAAATATTAAGTTGAGAGATGTTAGTGTCTGCAGAAATATAAAGCATGTCAACAAAATGTGTTATAGCTGTCAATAAACTCAGTAAACTGTCAGTTTCAGAAAATCAACATAACACTCAGTGTATCAACGTGTCAAAGCAGTGCGGTCACTATAGCACACAAAAATAGTTCTAATATTATAAGGGCACACAAAAGAAACATTTAATTTAAATGTGTTTTAAAGTCAATCTCCTTAAAGTTGTAGCGGACAGTCCTTTAACAACTGAGCAGTGGAGAAACTACTTGGATCTTTTACTCAAGTAAATTTTGTTGTATCACAGTGTAAACATACTCTTACACTGCATTATAACTGGACTGCACTTAAATAGCACCTTTCTAGACTACAACACTTGTCACATTCACCTTCACACTGATTGGTCAACCGCTCCTCCAAAAAGTAAATTGACATTCACACATTGGGTTCAGTGTCAACATGCAGGAGGATTAATGTGTACATAACTTTAATACTTAAAGCAGGTAAATACAAGTAAATAACAATAAATAACTTTTAGTTGATTTCTATTTTGTATTAATAATCTGAATCTTTAAAGTAACCTAAAATAAATGTAGTGGAGGAAAGGTATACTCAGGTACATCAAAGTTGTAAGTACAGTATCTGAGTACATGCAATTAGTTAGCAGCGTTATCCTACTGCAGTGGAGTAGGCTATCATCAAACTACGTTCTGTGAGCAGAAAATGATCTGCAGGATATGAGCACTACACTGCCTTCCGCGATATAATGATGTAGAAGTTCCTCATCACCGCAAAACCGTAGTTTACGTACAACTACAGTATCTGTAAGATCACAGTTTCAATACTAGGGAGTGTTCCTCTGCAGCACACTACAGACTGGAACCTTTATTTCAAAGCGAAACCATTAAATAAAATCATGTTTTGACAGCTTAACAGTCCTACGGTGATCGGGCATCATCACAAAAACTAAACACACTTCGGTCTTATACAATAAGTATAGGTATTTAGTATAAGTTTGGGTGAAAATTCGTTTTGGCAAATAGTAGTTCAGTTTAACCAACACAGAACCAAAGTAGCATAACCCGTGAAGTGGCTGTTGTGCAAGTGCACACAGTGGGTATAAATTCGTCCTGAGAGAAAACAAGAGGGTGAAGCTGAGGTGTTAACCTTCCCAAACACAGACTTGCCAACTCTCTCCTCCTCCTTCACCTCAGTCTTTGATTCTTTCCGTTTCTTTTACCGTGTCGTGCTCCCCGGAGGGCAGCGCAGACAGTAGTGCTCGCCCATTCACTACAATTTCCTGTTCGTCTGCCTTTCTCTCTTCCTCTTCCATCTCTTCCCTTTCTCCCCCCAAAATCCATCTCAGCATGTCGACCCCTCTCCCCGCTCCACCTTGACCCCTCCAAGGTCAGTAAAAGCGTCTTCTTACCGTGCGTCCTGGCTTCCTGCGGTGCGTCCCGGCGAAGCTGCGCGTCGCCAGCGGTTCTTGGAATTAAACAACAAAATCTCCAAACTACAAGAAGAAACGAGAGTTAATGTTTTCCTCCTGGCTTCCCACCACCCGCTTCTGTTCCTCCTACTCCACTCCCCTCCCTCTCTCATGCTCTCCCCTCCTCTATTTTGTCCACTCCCCCCTCCTCCTCCACCTCCTGCCTTCACTCCCACCGTGGGCGCAGTCAGTGTTTCTTTCCTCTATTCAGTTATTAATTCAACTCTTTTCATGAAACGTTTATTAGCAAAAACAGTTGTAGAGGGGAGATAACTGGCTGGCCGGTAAACATAAATGAAACTACCTCACGAACTTTCACAACGCTTTTAGAAAAGCACCAGTTATTACTTAGCCTACATCTATAAGAGTAAAAGGCAAATAATAATGAGATGTAGTCAATCTTTACTTAAAAGTAGGCCTACTAATATTACACTGTTAAAATATTTTAGTAGCCTAAGTATAATCAAGAAAATGTAGGCCAGTTAAAGTGTCAAATGTAAAAGTACTCAATACTATTAGGCTAAATATTCTATAATAACATTATTATTACTCATGTATTACTGTAATAGCAGGATTTTACTGCTGTAGGTGGTTGAGCTGGAGCTCAGAAACCATTTTGTATCAGACTGCAACTAAAGTTTATTTTCATTATGGATTAACTTGCTGATTATTTTCTCCCTTAATCGATTGATTGTTTGGTTTGTAAAATAAGTGAGAAATTATCTTACAATTACCCAGAGTCCAAAGTGACAACACTACTCATATCATACTGCCTTAATTTGTAAATTATTAACTAAAACTGTCAAATAATTGTAGTGGAGTAAAAAGCAGGCCTATATTTACTATGAAATGTAGTGGAGTAGAAGCATAAAGTGGCATGAAATGAAAGTAAAGTACCGATATTTGCTTTATCTCTGTTTGGTCTTTTGTTTTGTTTTGGAACTGTGAAGCATTTTGGAAGCCTCGATTTGAAACTGACATAAATCTAGTTTTACTTACTTTTTTCTTGCAAAGTGAAGCTGACTTCTTCTGTTGTTCTTGAAAAGAAGAAAAACACAAAGAACACACTCACACACACACACATACACACACAAAATTATGTAATGACGTGTGTACAGTAATTATTTGTGTGCATCTGTTGCAAAATGGTCATATTGTTTTCCAAAAGACCACACGGTCAGGTTTATTGCTCATTCTCTGTTGCTCATCTTCACACACATTCATAAGTGAGCTGTTTCCCTAAATCATACATCACTTATATACACCCACGCACCCCACCCCCAAGCATTAACCACTTAACATATTAAAGCATTTAGTAAACATTCACATCACTTCAGGCCCTGGTGGTTGTGGATGCACCATGATGATGCATCAAATGATGATGGGACCACAAGGTGTCGCCAAAATGCATAAAATACATATTTCGATTATTTAGTATTTGCTTAGCAAAGTTTTTCATTCTGTTTCATCAGTATCCTCTTCAGACTTCTTGGCTTGGCAGATTATTAGGGTTAATATGTTCACACAAACTACCTGTTGCTAATAGCTTACATATGCACTACCCCACAGTTTACATTGTCCTAGTGCACCATTGTCAGTTACACTGTCTTTGTCTTACAGTCCTGTCCCATAGTCTATATTGTTTTTGCACTGTAGTCTTTGTCTCTTGCACTGATATGCACATATTTGTTCAGTTTATTATGTGTCTACTTCTTTACCTGCTGCACCATAGGCCCCAACAGCATTCAACCCAAATGTATACTTGTACTTGGATGATTTGAGAATGAAGACTCTTTAACTGTCCCATTTTTACCACCTCGTCGCTGGCATTGTTTTGCTAATTATGATATTTAGAGCCCCAAGTGTTTTATCACATAATACAATTCCCCTGTTGATATAGTAGTATATAAGAAGTTGCAGTTAGCAAGAGTCACAACACTTGCATTTTTGTGTGCAAACCCTTTTCTGAGTAGAAAACGTTTGTGTTTTCTATAGATAACCCAGCAAAAAAACGCCCCTTTTTCAGGACACTGTATTTTATAGATAATTCTGTAAAAAACAAATGAGTTTACAGAGCTTTATTGCAATTAAACTATATTCTTTCATGCTTGTTCAATGAACCATAAACAATCAATGAACATGCACCTGTGGAATAGGACCCAGCACACAGATGGTAGGCAATTAAGGTCATTGTTGTAAAAACTTAAAACACTAAAGACCTTTCTACTGACTCTGACTCTTTCAACACCTGCACGAGACCACAGGGTCATATCCGAAACTTTCTGTTTTGTTACTCACATGTCTGTGAAACTTATTTTGTTGAATCTTTTTATGTTCATACAAATGTTGTTGCTGAAAATTTAAGCAGTTGAAAGTGTTTCTTTTTTTGCTTAATATGTACATATGTCAGTTTGTACATTAGTTTGAGCAAAATAAAATAAAAAAATACAATATTTATTTATTTTGTATCTGATAAACAAACCTGTTGCCTGGAGCAACTGCCTCAGTTTTGGCTGAAATCTCTGCATCAGTGGATTCCCTTTTTCTCCTGTGTCTTCCTTTCCTTATTCTTTGTCGTCATCGTCTTCTTTTCTTTCAGCTTACAGTGATCCGTGGTGAAAAGTACATACAGTACATTTACATTTACTCAAGTCCTGTACCAAGGTACAAATTTTATTTATTTTAGTAAGTATTTACCTTTTATTGACCTTAAATTTCATGTATTGTATTTGTAATTATCAACTGTATTAATTTGTCAGATATAGTTACTTAGCAGTTTAAGAAAACGTATTATAAAGTTATGAATCATGATGCGTTGTTATAGATAAGTCTACCCATTATTGTATAATAGGTCTGTAAATGGTAAATGTCCTGTATTTGTATAGCACCTTTCTTGTCTTTGTGGTCACTCAAAGTGTTTTACACTGCATAGTATTCACCCATTTACACATATTCATACGTTAATGACAGAGGCTGAGGTGCCAACTGCACATCAGAATGGAAACAAGTCACCGGGAACAATTTAGGGTTAAGTGTCCTGCCCAGGGACACGTCGACATGCAGACTGGGGTGCTGGGATCTAACCTTTGTGTTAGTGGACACGTGCTCTACCCTTAGTCTCCCCTATAAAGTAATAAACCTATAAGTATAATAAGAGCTCTACCTTGACCAGTTAATATTAAAGTGCTGTCTACATTAATTCAATATAAAATGTTGTTTATTATTATGTAATATCGTAACAGATAATGCGTAAAGAGTACTTTAAGGACTGAAGTTCCTTAATTCTGATAATACCTATGTATTATTACATATTTTTACTTTGCAGTATTGCTACTTTTTTACATTACATTTACATTTTATTCATTTAGCTGACGGGGTTAAGTGTCTTGCTCAGGGACACAATGGGGATTGAACCCGGGTCTCTCACACCAAAGGCGGGCGTGTTAACCATTGTGCCATCCCACTCCTGTACTCCTGTACTTTAAAGACTTCTATATCCTTGTTCTCTATGTACTTCCTGGTCTAAACCTAAGCAATCTCCCCTGGAAACCCATGTTTGTTACTACTCTGCATGTTCTCCTTGCAGATCAGAGAGGGGAGTTTGTTTCCTTTATATCTGAGAAATAAAGATGGATGATAAATTAAAGGGAAAACCACCATAAAGTGTTGTCATAAGGTGTTTGGCCACTAAGAGCCTACAGAACAGCTTCAGTACTGCCTGTCATATTCTCCAAGTCTGTGAACACAAATCTTCCCAAACATATTCCCTCATTTGGTATTTTGGTAATGGAGAGAACACCAACATCTCCCTTGGCATGTGATTAATATTGTCATGAATTCAGTGACCTCATATTCTGTGTACTGTGTGTTAATCCAATCATTTCTTTATCTCTTTAATTTCTCTCCCATCTGCATAAAACCATGAGCTATTTAGGGGAAAGCTGTTAAAGTCTCTTAACTTACAAATTTAATCAGTGCAATGAAACAATAATTTTCTTTATGTTATTTATTTTTAGCATCAACATCATCATCATTATGCATAATTTTTAACCTCATCATCATCATGAGGCAGGATGCTCTCTGTGGTGCAAGAGTTGATGTTAACGAGGATCCTCAGGTACAGGTGAGCTTTTTATTACTCACCTCAGGAAGCTGCTCAGGAAGAGAAGTCCTCTGCTCCACTGATAAAGCTAGAGTGTGTGTCTACAGCTTTTGCTTTCTTAAATTAACCTCCATGGTGCTCTGGTTTGATGTGGGCCAGGTTTGGTTTGGGTTCCTGTCAAACCATGACCTGTGTCCAGTGTTGGGAACGTTACTTGAAAAAAGTAATTAGTTATAGTTACTCACTACTTGTTCCAAAAAGTAACTGAGTTAGTAACTGAATTACTCTGTAATAAAAGTAACTCGTTACCAGGGAAAGTAACTATTTGCGTTACTGTTCAAAAAAATCTCTGCTGCTTCATCGAATCTATGTTTAGCTGTGTGTGTGCGTGTGCGTGTGTGTGTGTGTGTGTGGCGCGTGTGCTGGCATGTGTGTAAAAACACTGGCTCTGATTGGCTACCAAGAAACATGACT
>JAPMOB010209006.1:0-13387 GCA_029875015.1 Lepomis gibbosus
GAGGAGAGGAGAGGAGAGGAGAGGAGAGGAGAGGAGAGGAGAGGAGAGGAGAGGAGAGGAGAGGAGAGGAGAGGAGAGCTGTTATTATAGCCTCAATGGAAACAAGCAGCTGATTTAAAGGCTTCTGTGTGCCTTTAAACATTAAATCTGAACAGAGACACAAAGCCTCTCCTTACAGGTGGACTATAAGCCAGTCACATGTTCTATAAGTGCAAATACTGTATATGGGAGAGGGTTGTTAGCTGGAGGGAGTAAGGAATTTATGGCGTTTCTGGTAGGAGAGATCTGTTAAGTTGTCTGACAGTTCAGCTCAGAGTTTTATAAGTTCATGCAAGGGTGAACATATCTCAGTGTTTGTGTCTGTCTGTGTGTGTGTGTGTGTGTGTAACACTGACAGTGTTATGGTGGGCAGCAGGCATGCGTGAAAACAGCTAATGAACTCAGACAATAAGCTCATGTCCCCTCAAAGCCATCAGAAGTTTCTTTGTTCTTTTCTCTCTCGCTTGCTCTTTCTCTCCATACACTTTTATGTACATTTTAAACATGAACAGGAACACCAGAATTAAACCCACAGCTAAATGGAAGTAATGTTTTAAGCATGGCTGAGGTGGAAAAGTCGGTGTGCTGATAAAGATCTGCAATAGATTTTTCCGTTACTATGTTGTTTGACCTGCTTTGTATCTTGTGTATTAGCTTATTCTGTATCTTTCAGGACAGAAAAAAAGCTAGGGGAACTAAAATTAAGATTTTTGGTCAAATATTTTAAATAATCTAAAATCTGACACTGAGACAATCAGGAGGCAAGAGACCAGAACCCATTACTATATCTTTCAACTGCTGATAGCAACCGGTTCAGACTCAGTGCTAATGTCCCAGTCATAGATATACAGTACTGTCCAGAATGTGATAGTTATAATGAGTGTCCTCCCTTAAAACTAAGGTGAAAAAGACAGCAGTGAGTGCAAAAAAAGCTGTTGGTGTTTTACCTCATAGTGGGCCAAGATCATCTGATTGAGAAGTGTTGAAACGGAGTAGAAGGAACCGGTCATTATACCTGCAGACAGACAGAAACAAAGAGGCAGGGGAGTGTGCAGTTAGTTTTAGCAGCTCTGTCTTGACTCCTTTCAGCATGAATTTGTGCATGATTAATATGTCTGGGTTTGGTTTTGATGTTTTTAAATCTAATGCAATAACAGACACATGCCCAAACCTGCCAGCAGAATAAGAACGCTGCAGGGAAAAGGTGAGATGTACTGTAGAAAATTATGTTCCTTAAGGTCACTGTTTTCAAATTACAAGGATGACAGCTGCCATGACTGTTAGTGTGTGAGTATCCCTGATTGGCTGTTACCAAGTTGCATTAGTGTTGGGTATGAAGAACCGGTTCCAAGTTGGAACAGTTACAAATTTTCAAGAGGAGTGTCTCACAGTCAGGTAAAAAACACAGATAAGCTGACGATCACCTTTTTACGCTGAAGGTAAACAAATGATGTCTACAAACGAGTCCAATACTTTTGTTTTTTGACCCCAGAAACGCCCTCTAGTACAGAAACACCTTTCACTTTAGCCATGAAGGGGAAGAGGAGCAAGAAGGAAGTGGATGAAGGCCACAGAGCGCTGAGAAGATTTGTGCTGAAGGTGTTGGAATCAGAAACAAGATTTGATAAGAACCGGATTTGATTCGTAGAATTGTAATCATGATGAAATTTAAATGATACCCAACTCTATTACACAAGCCAAATGTGCATGACACAGGCCTAATCCTCTTCTTTAAGTCAGCCTGTCACATGCAGAAGTAAACAGAGCAATGGAGTCTGGTATGTTCCCGGCTGAATGAGAACAGAAAAGTCAGTTTGACACTAGACAGATCCTTAACAGAAGGTGAGATGTAAATTACGTACGTGTTGTACTGTCAAGCATGGGGGAGTTATGTAAAGCAACACGAGGCATAAGCCTCAAATATGAGAGTGCAGAAAAGCATTTCAGCCTCATTCAGTTGCTGTTCCCTAATGTTGTCTCTCCAGGGCAAATGTTCAGTATCTGGATTGTTGTGTGAGGATTGTGAGCGTTGTTTCAGTAGCTTGAAGGGTCTGAAGGTTGACAGGTGATTAGGTTAAAAACTCAACACCTTAAACTTGGGTCCTGCCCTGTTTTTACAAATGAGCGGTGGCAATACAATAAAATAAATTGCTCTGGTAGCTGCAGTATAAATTAATGTACAGTAGTTGTACTAATGGAATATGTACAAATACTCATATATGTAGTGGTATAGCTGAAGTAATATTAGTAATACTAGTAGTAGTAACAGAGGTAATAGCAGTAGTATAAGTGGTAGCACCAGAAAGAGTAGGTGTAGAAGTAGTAATAGGTCTAAGTAAAGAAGTGATGATAATAATCTTAGTAGACAGGTAGTAGTATTAGGAGTAGGAGGAGGAGAAGGAATTATAACAGTATTAATAGTGAACATATTGGTAATAGTAGAAGTGGCAGTAGAAGTAAAGAAGTAGGTAAGTGGTAGTGGTATTGACCATATCTCTGTCAAGGCTCATTAACTGCTGATCCTTGACCTCCTGACTATAGTTTGCATACATAATCTAGGAATTGAGACATCCACCATAGTCACACCCAGTCATGAAAGTTACTCTCTGAATCTGACAGTCCATAAATCTGATAGTGTTTCGCACTAACCGTAGCTGATGAGCAGGAGGACAAATGCTTTATTCTTCATCAGGTTGAGGATGGACTGTTTGTAGGAGTAATCTTCAGGAGGAGAGTCTGGTAGGACAGCCTGGGCATGACTGGGAGAGAGGCGAGGGCGGTCCTTTATGACTGTAGAATAAACAGAAAAAGTCAAGTTTGGGTTAGGGCCCCTTACTCTTTCCCCTGACTGTTCATAGAAGACATTACAGCATTATGTGCAATACTAAAGAATTATAGACGAGTTGTGAAAACCAGAGATAAACACAAAAACGGAATTACCACAATATACAAAAATAAGCTTTTAGGTTGCAAAAATTTGGGAGCCCATAAGAAGCCCAGCAGGGTTCCTTGAGGAACTCCAATAAGCTTAAATGTAAAATAGCAACACTCCCACACGCACTGAATAGAAACGTTTCAATCCTTTTATTTATGCCCGATTTAAATGTACTTTTATTCAAATCAATATGTTATCACTGAATGCCAACTACAGTTGAACGAGCAGCTTCAGGTCTTTCCTACACTGGGTTCGCATCAGCACTGACCTTAGATATCGATCAGATATGACCTAAATACACCTGAAGATACTGGATTCTCATTTTTTCATTGTTGGCCTCAAAAGATTGTCTTTAACCCCTTAACTGTAAGTGAGCTGCTGATATTCACTTAACTACAACATGAAAATCAAAAGACACAAAATGTGCTTGAAATGGGTCGTCCAATACACATCATGCCTACTTTTATTATGCTCAAAGTTACATAATCAGTGCGTGAGACAGTACATAGGGAGATCATTTTCTCCTGAAACTCCTGATTCTTTGACCCTCAGTTTCAACTGTATATGATTACATACAGCTTCATGACTGTTTAAAATAAAGTATATGTCCTTCTTCTTCTTCTTCTTCTTCTTCACATCTTCTTAAAGCCAGAGTTTAGGTCTAAAATGAGAATGCTGTATTATTCAGTCCTCTCCAAGCACCACTAATCCCAACCCTTTTCCTCTCCAATACACGATATATATAGTTAACATGCATAAAATTCTAACCTTTTCTTAACCTAAACATAATTCTATTCTAATCTTAATCCTATACTCAAATCCTAATCCTGAACTGGACACTTACAGGTGTAAAGAGCGGCAACAACGCCCCACTATGGAGGATTTCTCGAATATTTCCATCCTTATGAGAACACACAGACAGACACAAGTGTTTAGCTGTGCAGCCTGTGGTCACCTCACAACCAACTTTGAGATAATTGAGACAATTCACCAGCTCCTGGAAAAGATGGCGTGTAGAGGGGCTGAGCAGCATGTGTGAGTGTGCATGTGTCTACCTATAACCGTGAGGATGAAGAGGCACGTGGAGACAGCGGCGGTACCGTAGAACATGATGCTGATGTTGCGACCAGTCAGTTCAACGTCATCAGGTGTGTAGGGAACCAAAACTGGAGGCAACAGAAAGCCTATGGCTACTCCCAACTAGTGAGAGAAATACAGAGACAGAGAGAGAGAGAAATTTTGTTATTATATATTATGATATAACAGTTGTTATACTGTGTTTTATCAAATTATACATTAGGTGATAAAAATGATTGTGTTCCTAGTCATTATGTATCATATTTATTATATCATGTCCTATTCTAGTGTGTTGAAAGTAGGCCTATGTTTTAATAAATTATTTTCTGCTTAATCATAATCTATTGTAGGCTACTTCTTTGCAGTCAGTATTTTCAATTAATTCCATCTATACATCCTATATTCTATTAAATTATATTCTATCAGCTACATATTTCTTCTTTCCCATTCCGGCTCCTCACCTCTGTCTCTCTTCTATTCTTTTCTTCTCCAGTCATTGTCTGATATAAAAACACATAGTAAAATACAGCCTATCAATGATCGCACACACTGACCTGGTTCCCGAGCACGGCCGTGGCGCACGCAGTAGAAACCTCCCGAGGTCCGAACCACACCGAGGCGATGCGGGACGGCAGGCCGAGGATGAACACCTGCGCCACAGAGCAGATGACCTGCGCGGTGACGGTGACGCCAAACAGTTCGGGGCTCACACTGGCGCACTTGAGCCAGGCGCCGACGCAGTTGAGGCCGGCCCCCAGCAGGGCCGTCAGTCTCAGACCTTTCCAGTCGAGCAGCCAAGTGGCCGGGAATATGAGCGGTATGTAGACGACCATGTAAACGATGGAGAGCCAGTCCACCTTATCGTTAGTCACTCCGTAGTACCGGGCGAACACGTCGGTGATGATGCTGTACTGGATCCACTGGAAGGCGTTCACCAAAGAGTACAGGCTGAAAACCGCCAGCACGGCGAACCGGCGCAGATACAGTTTCGTCTCCAGCTTCTTCCCTTCCTCCTCCTCCTCCGCCTCTCCTCCTCCTCCGTTCGGCAGCATCGCCTCTCTTTCATCCGGCGGCACCTCCTTCTCCTGCTCCAGCGCCCGGTCTGTCTCCGTCGGCCCAGACCGGCAAGCCGGCGCGGCTCCGTACGTGGACTCCGCACATCGTACCGCCGCACCGTCCGGCTCGGAGGTCTTCCTGACTGCGATGTTGTCGGGTGCGCTAGGATCCACGCGCAAATGCTCCTGCACGAGCTCACCGGCGACCATAATGCGTGTTTAACACTTTGTCTTCCTTTGTGCTGAGTGAAGAGCGAGATATTTAAACTAAGGGCGAGTCAATAAACGAGGAAACGCAAAAAAAGAGCGGTTTCCTCTTTCGGTTTCACGCGAATACCAAGAAGATGCTTTGAATTAACATAAAAGACTAGAATATTAACCGCTCTGAGACTAGACACATTTTAAAACCATACTTTAAAACGCACTGCGTAGTAGGCTATGTTCCCCTGGTATCTTGATTATTCATCCGGCTTCTCCGAACCAACATGCTGCCCGTCCTCCCGGCACGCGTGTCTCTCTCTCTCGCTTCCTCGCTCTCTCCCTTGTTGCCTCTCTAGGTCGCTTTGTCTTCTGTTAAGCTCCGGCTGACACAGCCTTCCGATGCTGATGAGCCAATAGTAGAGCTTGTGAGTCGTTCACCACTGCCGAGGTGTAAATGTAAACGGTGCCCAACAGGAAGCTGTGGTCCATGACGCAACAGAGAGAAACATAAATAGTAGCCTAGAATTTGAGCACGTGTGCCTATTCTCACTCATAACATTGGCCTATTACAGGAGGTAGCCTAAATATTAATAATAATTAAGTTTAATTACTAGCCTAAATTCCCCTCTGTTAACTCAGTCACCTATATGTTCATGGACCATTTAATGACATATTCATCAGGCCTATTTCTATTTTTGCCCCAGTATACATTAAAATGTGTTTCCTTATAGTTTAAGCTCAACATTTATCATTTGATGTTCTTGAAGTTATGATCAGCTTAATGCTGACATGTAAATGTAAAAACAATCAAATAAATACTGAAACTGTTCCATGAAAATGACAAATAGAGACCCCTGTGCTCCTGCTCGGGGCCCTTTCAGGCCTGTAATGTACTTGCTTGGTCTACATCCTCTAATTAGCCTGTCCATATGTTGATGCCCTTATCTGTTCTAATCCCTATCTTGACCCAGTGGGACTGCACTGCAGCAGGTAGAAGTCTGATCCCACAGCCGATTCACAAATATGCGCAGATTTCACTGTTTCATATTTATTTCATATATATACAAACAGCATATGTATATATTATTATAGACCTTGTGGACTTAAACATGCTCAATTTTAATGTTTGTTGCACCAAACACACCAGAAAAAGTGATGCTAGTCTCACATCAAAAGGTGTAATGCACAAAACGTTTTAATTTCACAATAACTTCTAAGATTGTAAGATGCTTGCAGGGGGAGGGGGTGGTGGGTGTAATGGCCGGCGTCCAAGTCACGTGACTGCAGAGTTTCTTTTTCTGAAAAAAATGAAGGACATTACTTTTATTCTCAGCTTAAAGTCTGCATTTAAAATGCACTTTGAAAACAACATTTGTAGCAAGAAATGTGATGATATGATATATTATATGATCTTTAGATGTATTTGTCTTGTCTAAGATTATTTCAGGTCTGGCCAGTAAACTATTGCAATGCAAAGTTTATTGTTGCCGTGGTGGTTGCTTTGGACACTTTAATTGCTGCAACCCCATAGCTTGCATGCTGTTTGAATCATTGTCTTTGAGGTGTGTAGTTATCGGAGCTGTTAGTTGTGTTATTTGAGGCTAACTGTGCGACTTATAGCGTCAATTCATAACAAGTTATCTCATTGCATTTTTCATACAGAGCAGGACTAAACTGTAGACCTACTCTTTGTAATAGCCCCAACAATCCCCACCATGAGCAAACACTTGCGCGACAGTGGCAGTGAAAACCTCCCCTTAAACAGGTAGAAGCCTCGAGCACAATCTAAATCCATGGGGAGGGAGGCCGAGGAGAGGGACGAGAAAGCACAAAACTACAAGAGAGGGAAGATGCACTATGGGTTAAGAATGCAATAGAGGGAGAGAGGAGCTCAGTGCATCATCCCCCGCCAGTCCAGGCCTGTAGCAGCATAACTAAGGGATGGGTCAGGGCTCACCTGAGCCAGCCCTAACTATAAGCTTTATCCAAGAGGAAAGTCTTAAGCCTACTCTTAAATGTGGACATGTGTCTGCCTCCTGGCCATATAAACATTTCAGACTCCATGGCTCTGGATCTACAGTATGTTGCCTCAGTCTTATATTGATATCAAATCCAATATTCTGAATGAAAAGGACATCTGAAAGCTTCAATGAACTGATATATATAAATATATAAATATTTCAACTTGTTAGTAAGCAGCAAAATAGTAATCTTTGCAGTCTTGTTCTGCTGAGGCTACAATAAATGTGACTTTCTATGGATAGACAGAAGAGTGAGCTCTCACTCTGTCTCTATTTTCAGGTACCAGGAGAGAAAGAATTTTCTCTCAGCGGAAAGTGCGATGAATCCTGGCACTTTTGCAAGTGGCTCACACACACACACACACACACAATAACCACTTCTCACCTAAAAGAAACCATATTAAAGTGTGCGTCAAAAGATCTGTCTGTTTGTTCGCCATGGATATTTCGTGTTAAAATATCAGATTGTTCTCATACAATATCTAGTGCCGTATGAGATAGTATATTTTCGGGTTCATCTCAAAGTCTGAAGTCATGACTTATGTCTGGGTCACAGCGTTAGGGTATCATTTGAATGCCTACTTTTTCAGTTAGCCTAACCTTTAGGAGAAAATGGGAATCAAAAGTAGTAGCCTACTGACATAGCTGGGGAAAGAGGGGAAATAAAAATTTCTCAGAGGTCCACCTTTTGAAAAGACACCAAGAAACTTTGTAGATGTGTTTGTTAGTTAACTCAGAGAGTACTGAGTTAACTAACTCTTACTGAGAGAGTAACTCATCTCTTCAAAGATAAAAGATCTTTGGCAGGCAGGTGCGCTTCTTCAGGTTTCCCGTTGCCGTGGAGAAACAAACTCAGCACACTTAGATGATTGTAGAACAAAATACCCCCAAAACACAGCCTGATAAAGATTTAAAAATAGAAACATGTCCGAATCTGAAGAGCGGGCTCTCCTGGAGCTGAACCTGCGGAGGGAGACATGGTGTCAGGTGGAGCTGAACCCCCGGCAGTCCTGGGAGAGGACCCAGAGGAGACACTACCGGAGTCACCTACGGACCAGTCCGGTCTTGGTCACCGCTCTGACCGACGGACCGCAACGAAGGGCGGCCTGTAGAGAGGGGCCGCCCCCCGCCAAGCTTGCCGAGAGAAGGCACTTCGAAGTGAGCTGTGAGAAGGCTTGTTTGAAGATTTTACTGAAATAATTTTGTAAACATGTCTCCATGGGAAGTTGCAACGTGTATTGGTTATCGCAATATCTTTCAGTTAGTATAATATTTCCATAATTAACGGGCCTCTAAAAAGTCCTGACGGCCTGGATGGAGGTATTTGTTTAGATCCTTTAGAAGTGAGGAGACTGTATTTCCTTTAATTAGCCTATGTGTGAGGAAAACTGAGATGTTTAAAGTTCTAGTAGTTATGCAATTCACAAATTATTTGCTGGATGATCTTGAAAATAAAACAGTTTCTGCGTTCAGGTTGCTGTATTGCAGGCTGCTTTCAATTCCTGGCTCTCAATACTTATTTGAATATAGAAAAATATAATAAAAACATCAAACTGAATGCCCCGTAATAATAATAATAATAATAATAATAATGCACCACTTAGAATACAATACATTGAAATGTTTTCAGATTATCTTGGTGGTTTATGTCATTATACTAAATTAAAAAAAACTTTTTCAACAACAAAACTAGTCTGTAATGCCTCTTTTTCTTTTCTTCCAGATAAATGTCACCTGGTGTAGACGGCTGCAGCCTGACAAGACCGTGCACAACCTAATTCAACAAATACACATGGGACCTGAACACAACTTTCAGTTTTTTATTTCCACAAACAGAACAGAAAACATCATAATACAATATCCTTCTATCATTCGCCGGTCATCGGTGTTGAGTTCAAGGTCTTCTAAGTGTTGATCTTTACCTTGAAGATTTGCGTTTTCTTTTCCACCTATCGCCTGTCTAGTTAAAAATTAACATGCATGTATGTTGCTGTGAAATTTGACTTAATGTCTAACTTTGTTCCAGATTTAAAGATCTTAACCACTAATGTCATAATAAAAAATGACATTTGGCAACCACTGATGATCAAGATGAATCTTAATGAGTCTTTAGTTGTTTAATTGATGTTTTTCTTGGAGCCACTAACAGGTCAAAAGTTCCACATGTGCGATACTTCAAAAACTAATGACAAAATTCCTGTCCGGCGTAGCTGTTCATTGATCTAAATGCTAATATAGCATGCTAACATGATATCATTAGCAACATCATGTGCTACAAATGTTTCTTAGCAGGTTTAGTATGAAACCCTGAACACAGCTGAGCAGCAGAGCCTGGCTAAACCTGATAAGCTGACTCCGACAGAGCAAACCTTACATTTCAGAAACGTGTGTGTGTGTGTGTGTTAGCACCTTTTTTCTATGGTTAGCATCTGTTAGCCTTGGGGAAAAGTCTGTATGCATTTTGTGCGGTGACGAGCTGAACAGTATGTGGCGACAGACCTTTGACGTTAGCGATGTACCGGCAGGACACAACAATGTTACTGGGCTCATTCCTCACCTGGGAGACAGAAGGGGACAGGAAGAGATTTAATAAAAACATCTGCAGAGGAGATGCCTCTGTGTTAAAGTGCCTAAACATGCTGAATTTTGATCGTTTGAAACTTACATGCCTGTCAAACCCCAGTGCGGGAGAGTCCGTTTCAAGACAGATGTGTTCAAGTGGGATCTGCTTGATCAGTTTGTCTCTCTGTATGACAGTATTAAAATAAAAGTCACTAGTGTTTCTATTACTTTCTATCAAACTATTCATCCAAACAACATCTCCGATAATAGCATGTATTCTATTGGGTGTTTTTTTACCCAGAGTGCATCATGTGTCGGTGAGATCAAACTACTGTATGTTTTATATGACTGCAGATGAAGCAAAGTTCAGTAAACGTTTTATGGATTTAGCAAAAATGCAGACAAAGTTTGTACTTTGTACACATGCAACAGCTCATATAGGATCAAAGACCATCCTGATGATGATGATGTATTCACTCATCATTGCATTCACACATATTAACTTCAGTCATTTTTGGTCACATAAACCTGTACATCTGTTTCAAAATGATGATACCCATGAAAGGTGTGAAAGCCTGCCTACCTCTTGGTTCCTGCAGACAGCAGGCGGAAAGGAGAAGTGGTATCCAGCCTTCACACCTTCCAGAGCCACCGACGGCTTCCCCGCAAAGTTATGAAGCAGAGCTCGACTGATACCTGACGGAAAAATCAGAAGAATTGGGACATGAAAATGTCTTTTTTGCAGCCATTTAAACGTACACGACAGAATGGAGCGGGACACCCACCGTGTTCCCTCATTGTTGCTATTGTGACCTTAGCAGCTGATCGCGAGTGGACGTTCCTGTGCAGAAAACAGGAAGTACAGTGAGTGTAATCATCATCACGGCAGTCAGTGAGAGTTGAAAGTAGAAATCGGGTGGATTTAAGAAGTAATTTGTGAAATTTGGGGAGTATGTTTTTTACTTTTATCTGTTTTTATTTTGGTTTTCCACTCTATGACACTCAGTCACTCACGCGTGCCGTGTGAACAATGAGAGCTTAAAAATGACCACGTTTGCTGGCAGCACATGTTCTAATCATGCACGTCTATGCAAACAAGATTCAAATAAAGTCAAACCGAGCTCTTAGTTCACCATCAGGACAATCAATGAATAAAGAGGCGAAACGTGCAACTGCAGGCTGTTTCCAGCTTGCTGACTGAGCCTGTAGAGGCTGCAGTACTACTGCACTGTGGGACTTTTCATGTGTATAGTGTTCACGTGGCTGCACTCGTCTCGTACAGAAACTGAACCTCATCTGTGTGCCGATTGTGATGACGACTTCAGGTGCTGCTGCCACACATTCTTACTCATTCGAACATTACATGAGGGCTCAGGTTAAGAAAAAAATGATTAGAAGAAGAAGCAAAGAACATAATCACTGCATTTAAGTGGACTGAAATAGTCTCAATTTTTATTTATAGTAGTTTGTATTCTAGTCTCATGTGGTATATTGTCTTGAAGGATTTAATATCCAGCTACGGTTTAACAGGATATTATTCTCTTGTGTTGTGCTCACACAGGTAGGTCCAGCTCCTTGGCGATGGTGAGCTGTTTAATGAAGACATTCATCTGCCCATCTCGGTCCTGCTGAGTGGGAGCACACCACGGTGTGAAGTCTAAACCAATCTGGAAACAAAAGTAGACAACAGTATTACTCATCACATCTCACATTGTCAGAGTATCATAGGAGCCCTACTCTTGTAATTCTCTCACAACGTTTTACCTTTACTAAAACAACAAGGTTTTCAAATGTTCCAGTACAGTGGAGGAAACTCAATTATCTTAGAATTTAGAAGAAAAAGTTTAATAACATGTTGTGTCTTTTTAAGAAGGTGAAACATGTTTCATTAATTGGAAGTCTTTAAATGTTCATTTTGACATTTATAAACTTGGGCGGAGTTGGAACCAGATCCATAAAAATAACAGTTATGGAAACAGGAGTGTGGGATTGTTGACTTAGTCCCTGGTGCCTGAAATCTGCTCGGACAAACACACACATTCCCCTCCAGGATTGTGAAAGGGCATGAGAAAGAATGTGACTGTGTTTCATTAACTTTTTTCTATCAAGAAAGATTAGTAGGTAAGTAAGTACTTTCCCTTTGTGACCTTTCACAGAGCAAGGTCACAAAGTGCTTTAGAAAAATATTAGAAATAAGACAATGGAAATATCGTTAACCGTGTTGCTAAACTCAGTCTCCAATAAAGTCAATAATTGTGAAGCTTTTAGACGCTCAAAAACTTCTCAGGAATTTGAAAACAATTTACATTTTTATTGGGCAGATAATCTAAATTAAAAGACAGGTTGAACCATACCAATGCAGTCAATATTTAAAACCAATCATAAAAGCGATGATCATGGTATGAACCCTGATGTCCCGGTTTCGGTCTGTGGGTCTGTTTTTTTTTTGTGTTCCAGATTGTTTCCTGTTTTAGTTTGAAACTGTCTCATGTCTAATTTGGTTTCCTGTCTGCCCTGATAACCTTATTAATGTGTCACACCTGTAGTTAATCACCCTCTACGTGTGTTTGCAGGGGCGAGTTCAATCTCAAAACATTTTGCAACGGTTTGCAACATTTTCAGATTCAACGACATGTTTCCTTCCAAACTTCCATCAACGCCCACCAAACGAGAGAAAACATACCTCGAAGCCCATTGCGCAACGTTGCGAACAGGCTTCGAGGTGTGTTTTCTCTCGTTTGGTTGGCGTGACTCCGGCGTCACCCAATCAGCTGCGACAAGTTTGTAAACACGACTGTGTTTTAAAAGGCAGGAAAATGCAGTGCGCTTGCGTACACAGCAGGGTGGCACCCCACGATCGTCTCCGTTCACAGAGAATTTAAATGAAACAGGCTTCGTGGCTTAAGGATGTTCGTAGATCTGATAAAGTTAAGGTCAGGGTAATGTCTTATGTCAGTACTGGTCCAACTGGTATAGTTGTACAAGTACAAACATGTGTGAGTATGTGTGCGAGCAGTCTACCTCTCCTATAGCGACGAGACGTTCTCTGTGTTTGTAGAACTGTGGCAAGGCAGCATCCAGGTCCTGTGAAAAATACACCTCCATTAAAAGCTGCAAGATAGATTTAGTTTAATGTAAACACCGCCGCTGTAATCCTACAGCTGCTATTTAACCATCAACACTTGTCAGTCAGTTATGTAAAAACCACCACAGAGGGTCTCAGATACGCACATTTCTTTTATGTTACAGTTTTTCTCCATTGGTTTGGCTCATTTCTTGAAACAGAAATTACATTCTCAATCCTCTAAGATCATTTGGCAAAACAGTCTTACAGNNCAGCACAACACTATTGCTCACTTGCAAAAGCTCATCTCTTTCCCAAAACTGTTCACTCATGCTTCAAAACTAAATTCCTTTCCCATACAAAGAGTCAGTGCCAAGAAAATGATAAAGATCCTTCTCAATTGCTTTGGCTCATTTCTTGAAACAGACCGGAC
>JAPMOB010209011.1:0-23348 GCA_029875015.1 Lepomis gibbosus
ACACACACACACACACACACACACACACACACACACACACACACACACACACACACACAAGACTGTAATCTCACACCCACACAGTAGCAGAAGTTGAATGAAGTGGACATTAGTTTAAATGTCAAGCTAAAAACGACTATCATCGCTTCTCTCCCCGTCCACCATCCTACAAACACTATGTGGTTGTTTGTACTTGACTGAGCATCTCTGGGAGTCTGGCCTCGCAACCTCATCCTGTTAGCTCAGACGCGCCTGCCGCCCTCAGCAGCTTCAGTGCTTTATTCAGGTCAGAGCAGAACACAACCTCTCTCCACTGAGATTTAAATGTCCCACCCATAATCCAGAATGTCAAACAAGGGGTAGCTCCATCGGCAAAATTAATCCCACAAGTAAAGGTACTTTTTTGTCACATACATGTGGCAAGACTTATCCTCTGCATTTAACCCATCCTTGAGGGGAGCAGTGGGCAGCTACTGTACAGCGGCTAGGGACCAACTCCAAAATGAATATAGTGTCTGGTCAAATGGCACTAACTGGACCACCTACCTAACATGTTTTGATGGTGGGGGGAACTGGGGAGAACATGCAAACTTTATACAAAAAGGCCGGGACAACCGAGGTTTGATCGCGGTATCTTCTTGCTATGAGGCCACAGTGCTATCTACTAGGCCACCGTGCTGCCCCACAAATCTTTGTAATGGAGTTCCAATTGTGGGAACATTTATTTTGATCGCTGAAGTGTGACAGTTTGGTAACTGTACAAAAGACTTGAAACCTTCTTTTCCTTTGTGTAATGGCCATTCTGTATTTCGGTTGAGAAAGTGAGAGAGCAATCAGGTTGGGTAAATGTGACGTCACCATTGCGGAACTACGGGTGAGAGGGCCGCATCGTGCTCATTACGTTGTGTGCAAGCAAGCTAGTTAGTGGTTCGTGCTACCGTTGTGTACTCCTCAGAGGTGTGCGTCGATGACTTAAGTAAGTGTGAATGCTCTTTGTGTGTTAATTACGTTTATCTGCTGTTATCGTTAATGCCGTTGCAGAGTTAAATGATCGCGGGAGATCAGACTGTAGTTACTCGACGTAACCCTAGGTCTATGAGTGTGTACATTGCATTGCATTAAGTTGACTTAAGAACCCTTTCTATTTACTTAACACTAACAGACATATTTCATGTTGGATATGTTTGCTCTCATTTTAATTATACATTAAATGTATATTCTCGCATCTTCCTGTTCAGATGTTGATGGGAGTGTTGTATCAAGGCATAGTATATGTAACCAACAGCTTTGTACTCATTGTTTAATGTCTGTGTTTACTACAGAAACCACACCCACACACCCTATGTCCTGAATACAGTATCGTTGAACCATCCTTCCATCTCGTCTCTCATTTCCTCTAAGTGATAACTACGACTGGTGCTTCACAACCCTGAACCCTAGTTGTTCTCACGTACAGTAACAATAATCTCTTATGCCTAAAACTAATCCGTTTAATAATCTAATAATGGTCCTTTAAACATTGTAAGTCATGTTCAGGCATCAGCATTGTGTGTGAGGAATAACAAGGGCAGTTGTGTTGGAGAATGCATAGATATAGATACTACACGATTCGATTGGTTTTATCACTACAACATTAGAGTTACATCTTTTCTTGGAGAACTGGCATAGCCAATGTTTTTCCCTTGTCAAGTCCAGTACTACAGAAAGAACAAAAAGGCAGATACCTCCTGCTGCTCTCTGTTTGTGGAAATATGTGTCAGGGCCTGGGAGCTACAAGACGAAACAAGAATACAGAGCAAGGAGCCGATCATCCGGGTGAAACGTTCACTTAGTCCAGTTTGCAAACATCACTCGTTTGTGATGTCCATTGAATTCTGGGTGTCATTTTGTGCAGGTGACTTTTCTGTCAACCTGCCTCACGTTATGATACTTCAGACAGTCATTGCCTACATTGCCCAAAGTGACATTCAACAACGCAAAGAGAAGAGGTTTCCTGTGCTGTATAGCAACAGCGTAGTTGTGTCATTTGGGGAGTTGACAGACAGCGAATGCGCCAGTAGTACCAGAAGGAGTGACAAAGAGAGAGGGAGCAGAGCAGTAACTGCATCAGGGACAGAACACCTGAGCAAGAGAATCTCTTTTCCACTCAAAGTGTTTTATAGCTGATTAAGGCTTGGACTACGACCCGCCTGTGACCGATTAACAAACAGAGCTAGGGCCTATTTAACCTGCCACTCTCCCTGAATCTTTAACAGCTCTGGGAAGCTGGAGTAGTCTCCGCCTGTCCTATGCTGTTGCCCCGCAGTTGACAACTAAGGCTTTGGAGTGACAGTGAGTACTCAGCCTCAATGTAATATTTCACCTCTAGAGAATGTGAAGCAATAATCTGGCTTTAAACCTGTGTTGTCTGACTATCTGTCCCAGACGCCAGAAAAATCTTGCTATCCTTTATCCTTCCTGCTTTCCCCTCCCCAAAGAGACTCTCTTATAAAAGCTTTTAATATCCTGGTGAAACCAACCACAGTGGTACCTTTTTTCCAGATGATAAAAGTGACAGCGGGAAGGGAAAAGACATGCAAAATAGAAAGTATGGACTACAAAGACAAGCTTCTGTGCGGTGACACCTTCTCCTCGTCGATGATGGATTATTTCCTGTATGATTTTCATGTCACACTCTGTGGAGTGACCAGTTCTGTCTGAGAATGAGGGTAAACTTAAATATACCTTCGAACAACAAATTAGGGCTGCGGGTGCAAGGCAAACATCGAGGAGCTGTTAATATGTGTATTTAGAACATTTTACCGGTTAATTTGCTTTCAAATGCTGTACGTTAAAACCCACAAAAAAGTGAAAACATGACATTCAACATATTGTATGTTGGTCAACACAAAGTAATGAAAAATCTTGTAAAAATGTGCCGTCAGGTAGTTTTCACAACATTCTCCCTCCCCTCTCCTTCTCCCTGGCCCTCTGGCGCTTTCCTTTAGAAATTTATTTTCTCTGCTGGACAGATGCATGTTACCCCCAATGCTGTGCAGATGCACACACACGTGATCATGTGGTAGCTAACATTTCTCTTACAGCCATCTGGGAGTTAAGATGTCAGGACGTGTTTGTAGCCCACTCAAGAATGCAATTAATTAGACTGCTGTGTGTGCATGTGGGCATGTGTGTTGTTTCTGGGGTTAAAAGAAATGTTTTTTAATGACTATGATTTTTGGCATGCCTGTCTACACGCTTTCTTTATCTGGTTACTTGGGTACACATCAAAGGCACAAAGAACATCAGTGACGACAACAATGCAAGTGGCAAACTGAAGAGGGGATTCGCTCATTACGCTTTGCTACTGCTTTTTTAATACCAATTAACCAGAGCAGCAGGCTGTTCACATACAAAACAATGCATCCAGTCATGGCGCACTCATATTCTTTACAAATGTTCATTTGAAAGAATGTGGTTCTATTCAATGTGTTTGTGGGACTGCTGGACTCTAATAACAAAGAAAAGAGAAAAGGGTGGCAGCACCGCATGAAATAGACCAACTTCACACTCCTCTTTCAATATAAGTATAAATGTACCTGCTCCTCATTCTGTTATTTCTTTTAATGGTATTTTGTAAGCTCCACTAGGCAACTGTTGCCATGGACCTATTCTTTGTTTGTGCAAAATCTCTTTTTTTACCACCCCACAAAGCGCCCACTATTTTACCAACATGCGAATTCACTATTTCATGTTTCCCGAAAAAAATAAATTCTCCCCTCCCAATATTCTCTGGAGCATCTGACAGACAATATGGGGCTCAGTGAATTCCCGAACTCATAATCCAATTTCATAATTCACAATTCCCCTTTCCTACCCGCTTGCCAAGCCGAGAGCAGCAGAAGCACAGAGGGATATGTGCACTGGCGTGTGGACTGTCAGTGAGTGTGAGCAGAAGGGGTAGAGGTTTAGTACAGCAGGCAGCTGTGAATGTAGAATAAACTGCAGGTTTCAAACCATTTTATTTTCTTCAGGCGAAGTTCTGGCAATTCCAGGTACCTGAACTTCACTTCTTTAGAGTTCTGAAGGGACTGCTTTGAGGTCTTAATCTTTCTGGATATGCTTTTTTTCCACCAGTGTCACTGGCATAGACAGTCCTCTTAATTCTTTATGCGCCTGCCACATTGCTCCACATAAGGGTTTTGTTCACACTTAAAATGCCATTTAATTATTTCTAAAACTCCACCTGATTCTTACTGGAATTCTGTCCAAGAATAAATTTGTTTGTAAGTGACTTTACCTCACAGTTATTTCTTTTACTCATGAGTATATAAAATATGTGTGTGTGTGTGTGTAAGTGTTATGGCTCTCCCCAACCCGTCTGGTCCTAGCCACAAGCCTAAGGCGTCCATGGCTCGTTCCTTGGCTCTGAACTCAAATTTCTTGGCATCCATTCATGGGTACACAAGCGTGATATTGAATCACACAAAGAGAAAGAGCTCTGAATTCCCCGCTGGGTTTGCCCTCTGTGGCCCCTTGCCGTCACCCCACCCCCCTCACATTGGGTGGCACAGAAACACATCATGGCCAGAGGAAGGAAACTCAGATGATGTAACCGAGGACCACGGGGTAGCACGACGAGACGATGATGACAGTACACTCATAGCTATTTTACCGTCCGTGCTTTCCTTTCTTGTTGAAGAAGACATTTTTAGCCCAAATGTGATTTGAAGTCATAACATTGCCGGTGGCTTTAATAAATGAATAAATTAAAAGGTCATTGAAAGTGAAGCTGTAAAACCTCAAAGGCAAAGAGCGCTGACCACCATTTTCCTCTTGTTTAACATGAATATAGTTCATTCAAAAGAGAGTTAGTCGTTGCTTCTCGCTCTGGAAAATCCTGTTTGATAATCATGCTGCATTGAAGGCAAAACCTGACCAGTCAATATGTCTGCCATGAGGATTGTCCCAGTATGCTTTTATTAGCACATAGGCTTATTGACTAGTACTCAGTAGGGGGTGGGGTGTGGGTCCATGGTGACAAATTGACTTGCTGATGTTTAATGTGAAGCCCGATGTAGGTTCATGATCCAACAGGAACAAAGGCTATGAGAGCAGAAGCAGAGAGTGTCCCTTTATATTAATCCTTGGAGATTGTTGGGAGTATGTGCTTTGCTCATGGACACCCCAGCAGGGTGGTCATCCAGTTGATGGTCACTATACTTAGATCACACATAGAAACTCAACACTGGCTCTCCTGCATGCCAGGGTTGCACATCAGTGCTCTGGTGTTTAATACGTTCATTAATGTGAAAGTCCAGCTATTTTTTTGTTGTTGCATGTATTGCTTTGCTGGTGCACTGCAGCACCACTCTTGAGAATCAAGTCATGATCCCAGTGCAGGTTAGACACAGGATGAAGTCCATAAAATTCCAGCACTGGAAGTAGCTTCAGCCGTTTGCACACGCATGATGAGAAGCCTGCATCGTGTGATTCTGCTGCTACTCTGCTTGCTTGTCAGGTTGATTAGTAACCCCCATCATGAGAGGAAAGAGCTAACTGTCCTCATGTCATACTATGCGTGCCAAGGTTTTCTTTCATGCCATCGGGGAATCAATGGGGACTTGTTTCTGCATGTGGCACTTTTTTTCTTTCTCCGTTTCCTGCGGAGGTGGTGTGCAAATCGATGGCTTTGAACTCAGACGAACAGCAATTCAGATGGGAGCCAGGCGTTTAATGAAATCCTGCCTGCCAGAGACACACTCGGGCCAATTCGCCTCATGTAGAAAAATGTCTGATTTTCGAGAGGTAGATCTCCCAGATATATTTTATGCATACATACCCACCAATTACCACATAAGTGCATTTACTTAAAGTATGCTGAGATGCCAAGAATCACTGTGACATTACAATATGTTGAACTGCTGCTCTCTATAGGTGAGCAGACTGTGCCAAGCCAATTACTTAACCCCGACCCACGGTGGCAGGAAGGCAGGCAATCAGAGAGGCTCTGGACCTAGTGACTGTCTGCAATCTTGAAAAGAAAGCAGTGAAGCAGTGGTCTAGCTCTAATGTGGGAACCGGAGATGCCCTTGACTCCACGCTGGAGCTGTAGGCAGGTCACTACAGACATAGGGACGACTCTTAAATCTAAACTGCTGGGACCAAAACACACACAGCCACACAATGAAACACTGATAATATGATTACCGAGGTGCTGGGTCTTAAGTCTAGACTTGAGGCCTCAGGGGCTTGATTCTGGCTCTGTTTTTCTCTTTTCTTTCAACCTTTATCACATACACTGCTTCACAAACGTATTGTCATGAGGGCTGATAGCAGCTCTTTTTACTTTACTGAGAGGAGAAAGATGCCCCAGAGCCATCTGTCTTCAACTAACCAAGCTCTCTGAGGCTATGTCCAACCTAATGTGAATAAACTTGATAACACCATTTAGGTGTTAGAAGTATCGTGTCCACACCACTCTTTTCAGCTTGTTTGTTTTCTAGGAGCTCACAATACACACTGTGGCGCAGAAACAATGAGAGAAATGCTCAAGTTTCCTCTGAAGCTCCAACTGAGACGTCTGCATTGCCTTCAGAGTAAAGCTTAGCTGTTTTGCTGATTTACATCTCTCTGTTTCTGTTGTTCAACTATAAAGAATAGCTTATACTAGTGACAATGTCCCTACTATCTCTTCAGTGGCTTCAGCAAGATATTTGGATGTAGTACCTCCTTTGTTGCCTGGATCATGAATGTTGAATGCTTGATTTTATGTTTGGCAGAATTGTTTAACAAAGCAAAAGCCTTGACACTCTGACAGTCATAAATGAGTTTGCGAAGTGCTTTAAAGCTAAATGGTTTCTATGAATGTATACTGAAAGCAAAATATACTGTCCGTAACAAAACTTTGTACTGTACATTCATAGATAGATACATAGATTAATTTTAGTTTTAAAATCCATGAACTTGCATTCAGTTATTTTGGGGCTTTTTGGGGCAGGTGGAACAAGCTGTAAACGCTGGCATATTTTCAACTTATTAAGTTAATATGAACACAAATTTGGAGCCATGGTAATCAACACGTGGCTAACTTTCACTCTCCTTGTAGCTCTCCTTTTCCCTCCACCAATTCCTGAGGGAAATATATGGCTGATTGAGTTGCTGAATGCTCCACTTACTAGTCGCTAACTTTTTCTGTAAGTTTGCTGTTTCACTACTGGGCAGTTTCGTTTTGCCTGCTGCAATAGTAAAACCAAACAATGAGCTGAAAGATGCTGAAACACTCCATGTGTATTGCTTGTAAGTCACATGCTCCACCATATGCATAAGGATGCATAAGCACGTGGGACAATACATTTCTAATTGGTATTATTTTGTCTTTGTGTGTAAACATGCAAATACCAGTGTGTCTGACACAGTGAAGATAATAAAATACAACTTGAGCACAACCCCACCTAACCAGCGGTGTGCTTGTATTGCACTAATGCCCACACAGTAACAAGCCTAAGAAACTGACCCGCGTACACTTCCGCATCAGTTTATGGAGATTGCCCATGCTTTTCATGACTGAACAATAGGTTTGAGTGGCATCGTGAGAGTTGGAGCAGGATTAGGTCTAACCTCTGAGGGCTCTCTGCAAAGCCCCTTTTGTGTGTGTTGTGAATAGAAACATGCGTCCCTGAGATTGTCTGTCTGCCTGCCAGCCAGCCGTGTCCTACATGCTGTCTGCATCCTTGCTTCATTTAAAATTACTTACATTTTGTGTGTTTGTGAGTGTTTATTTACACCTATATGTGAAATTTTGGGATTATTTTCTTTCCTTCTAGGCTGTCTGCTCTAAGTTACGTGGTGATTACTCTGAGGTATGTCTAACGCGCCTCTGTTCAATAGTAGACTTGCAGTAAAAAAAACAACAACTGTAACTGCAATGTTTTTTCCCTTTTGCTGTCTAACTGTTGGCAAAATGCAACAGGAATAGTGAGCTGAGCTGATGTCTCCCACTAGTCCCTGAAGTTACACAGGGGACCAGTGTGTCTGCCTCTGTCTCCCTCTGTATGTTTGACGAAGTAGACAAATGATTTAATCTAGAATTTCACTCCATCCCCCTCTTTCTTTTGCCTCTCTAATCAACCATTTCAATTGGCTGAGAGCATCCGGACAGTTGTTTGTCTTTTCAGCTGGCTGAGAAAACACAGAGGGAATCAACAAATCTTGGCAATTACGGCTTCAATGTAATTGGCTGCCTCAGCCAGTAATCATGCCGTAGAGCTCTCTGATAATAGTGCATCTCCTCTCCCTGATTGTCTAAGGCCCTCTCTCGTTTTTTACTGTGAAGGAAACGGGTGGGAGCCTCACCAGACGGTCAGTCGTGCATGAACAGAAAATTACCGGGAGAAATCACTTTCCCACCGCGTTTGATTTTAGATTTAGCAATTACCCCCTACCGTCTATTCATCTCTGGCATGCTGTGGGTTATAAATGAATACACAGGTGGACTGCACGTGCGTGTTCGCATGCGTTTGTGCATGAGTCAGTTTGTTTGCATGTGTATCTGTGAGTGTGTGTGCATGATCAGCAGCCCTCTCCATCTTGTGAGAAGTTGACCTGGTTTCTGGTGTCAAACACTAGCATGGTCAGGGGCGGTGAGTAGGTGCTCCATTCATCCAGAGTATTAAGCATTTGACAGTATCAGTCCACCGTTAGGCCCCGTGATGGATGCTTCACTGAGCGGGAACAGATGGGTGGAGGCTGCTGAGGATGGAAATGGTATTTGTTTGTAGGCATACGTTCTAGGTTTACTGCAGGAAGTCATTCACCCACAGCACACGATTTTAATACAAAATGTGTTTCGCGTTTCATTTTTTTTTTACAGATATTTGCAGTGTAAGCAACAAGAGTAAGCTTATATTCCAGCCTTTCAAACTTTTTCTATCAAATTCCAAGGAATAGTGTGAACTGAAGGAAACATATTGGTAACTTAATTGCATCGAATCAGATATTTAACACACTCCTTAGTCTGTTGTGTGTGTGCCCGTGTTTGTTTTACTCAGTCCCGATATATCATTGAAGTGTGTTTACATGCCCAGAGCCAGGATCCTGCAGTGTATGCATGTGTGTTTGCTCTCCTCTTCGGTTGTTTTCCCATGTTTGCATGGATGAATACAAATTGGGCCAAGTTCCTTATGGCTAGAGATGCTGTAGTGAGTAAGATTTTACCCCCTCGCTCCCTATTTCTGTGATCTCTTAACATAGACATTGCTCTGCTCCTGGCTGGCTTTTGGTGTTACTCACGTACCCTGACACAGCCCATAGTCATTTGGTTTTGTGTTATGAGTCATATTGTCACCCCACCTCTCCAGTGTTTTCTTGTGACCCTCAGTGCAGGCCGAAGTGTGAGCGCTGCTGGCCTGTTGTCCTGAGCAATGAGCATCATGGGCATTTCTGCCCCTCTGAATGCCTCATTGCTGCTTGTTTTTGGTTCCTTTGACCCTCAGTTCAGCCTTAAGTAGTTTTACTGCAGTTGGTGTTGCATCCCTTTCCATCCCTGCTTCTCTCCTACCCTTAGATGATTGCTTTCTCCATCAAACCCCCTTTCTTCTTGCTGTGAAGTCCTCCCAATGCCCCATGTTCCATCCTGCTGCCAAGAAATAGCAACTAGGAGTAGAGGAAAATTAGCTCTGCCGACTCTTTTGCATCCCACAACATGCCCTTTTAGCTCTGTCCACCACTCAGTCTGCTCTCCCTTTTCCCTGAGCTACACCACTCTTCATCTCTCTGTCCTCCACTCATCCCCCAATCTCAAACCAACACCTTTGCCTTTGCATGAGGTGGACGGGGCTTATCTCTGCTCTGGCAAACAGTCATTCGCTGCCGCTGTCCTTCTCTTCTCCGCCCGGGCTTTTTTACTCCTCATCTGCTGTCCTTCTCACCTCTCCGCTCTCTCCTCCTTTCTCCTCTTCTTTCCAATTTCCTGTGCTCAAATGAGATGTTGTGTACAGAGGAGAGTGTGTACATTCCTTATCGCCAGCTCCTGTCCGGGTATTAGGTGGTGGAAATGGGCCTGTAATGAAACAGAGAGTACTGCTGTGCAAACACACACCCTCCAGGTTTATAGGTATTTTTGTGTGTATGTGTGGAAATGTATGTATGTGTGTACGTGTCTGCATGTGCGAGTGCATTCTGGCAAGTCGCTGATTAAGGTCACCCTCTTTCTCATCTCATTACTTTTGCCATTGTCCTCTCTTCTCTCTTCCTGTCTCTCTCCTTCAGCCTCTTCCCACTTCTTCTGTCTCTTACCATTTATCTCTGTTCCAGCCTCCCACTGTCTGTCTCTCGGTTCGTCTTTCCCTTGCAGTATTATCCTGCCCACTGCATCAGTCTCTCTTTCTGTTCCTTCTTCTGTAGCATATATTTGTCAAGTTTAATTGTGCACACATTATCTGCTTTTAATAAGAGTCTATTCTTGTACTGTATGTTTGTAGAGTGCTAGTGCCTACTGCGCGTGTGTCCCTGTCATTCTTGTCCACCTACACACTACTTCCACGTACTGCCATCCGTAACCTCTTTTCTTGACTGTTCCTCATGCATGCGTGTAGCAGCAAGAACGGAACAACACAAGCTGTGTCTGTGTGCACCATCCTGCTCTGTTGTCTGGCATGCCAATAGAATGTCTTCTGTGTTTGCAGAGAGTGCACTTTCACTGAGCCCACACTAAGCAGAATGGACTTTTGTCTTTAGCGGTGACAGTCTTTCTACTTTGACTCAACAGACTTGACTCTCATGTTTCTACTTGTTTGGCATACGCTGATCACTCTTCGGGAGCCAGCTTTAAATAGGCAGATAGCTTAATTGGATAGCGGTGAGCTCTAAAGACAGTGTAATGCCTATTAAAGTGTGTCAGATCAGTGAATGATAAGTAGTCTTATTTGCAAGATGATATTACCTTATGACATTAAGCCACTGATCGTGATTGTTGTTAGAAATGTGGCACAATTGTCTTGAATTAGTGCTGCCCTGATTGAAGATTTTCCTAGTGAACTTGTTAGTTCAAGCTCACGTTTGTCCTTAATTCATTATTTAAATATATATTTTTTGGGCGTTGTAAATGGTCCAAGTTCCAAGGGTGAGAAAGAATGTTACGCTATAACTTTGTTAACACTGTCCTATATTACAGAGAAATACAAAATCGTAATTATGAGTCCTTTAAAATATCCATTTTACAAGACAAAAGCACGAAAACCTCTTCCTCCCAGCAATTCAAGACTCCTGTGTTAGAGGTGTAAACAAACACCAATACTCGGTACTCCGAGTCAGATAAAAGGACCGCTAACAGAGCTAATGGCAGAGCCATGGATGTATAATTAGACCTTCTGAGTTCTAATAATACATCCATAGCTTGTGACTGCATTTGCAACAATACCCTGATACTTTCATCCTGGCCAAAAGAACAAGACGCAGCTCCCGAGTGAAGTTTTAGGTTGTTATTTTTTTTTCTGCAACTAACAGACCATTGAAAATTAGTCGACTAAGACTTTTCTCATTGACTAATGGTTTGTTCAACTGTTAAGGGGCAGCCCTGTCTTCAACCCATATTTGTTTTCGATGTTGTATTTTAATTGCAAATAGTTGATGTTGACAAAATAAGCTAATCCTAGCAAATCAAATTATATTTTTGCGATTTCAAGATTTCACACAACACAAGGTTGTGAAAGAATCATGAATATTAACACCACAATCATCATATCCACAGTGAGGTAAAACTGACTGTCTAAGCTCAGAAATCATTTCAGTTTTTGGGAGTGCAACATGTACAAAATTCATGATGTTTTGGTAAACAAAATTCCTGGCAGCATTTAGTCTCATGACATGATATGATTTAATGTTGATACTGTATATATTGACTAACTCTAAGGAAGTGGGAGTTTCAATACAGAAGCTAAAAATGCAGGTATTGAAGAGAGGTGCAGCCACAAACAGAGAACACTACAGCAATCAAAAGAATGAGGATGGAGAAATTCTGTCAGGTTAATACAAGCTCACGACTCAGGGGAGGTCTTGTTTTGGCTCTACAGTAGGCATGTACACCGACAGCAGCAGAGGATGGTGAATGTTGCTATGGGTAACAAAGATTGAAATACACTTCCCAGCCTCCAGCTCATGCTCAGGTCAACCTGGTTGCCCAAGCCGTTTTCAACATTAAATCCTCCTACAGGGTGAATGACTGCTTTCCCTGCGCCACGACTGCAAGGGTCCGCATACTCTGTTATACCATGCCCAACATTGGATGTTCGCTGCCCTCCCATTAATTTTGCCTTAGGTTAAACAGAATGAGAAACTACTGTTTGTACTGTGCTGTTTAATTTCTGTGCTTGATGGGTTCCCATCACGTATGCGTCGCTTGGCTCAGTGGGTCCTGAATGGCTGCGTAGTGACGAGAGTTCAGATATGGGTCATAACACGCTGCATATCAGTCACAGATGAATAAACAGTGGCAGCTCCTCTCCTCTCCTCCTCTGCAGTAAGGTAATAGAAAGGCACTTCTGGTAGAGAGGTAATATAATATTGTATGAGGTCATACATAGAGGTCCAAGTTGTACTGCATAAGGTTGCTTAGACCTTGTGTGTACACAATCAACACACTCTTCTGATCTGATCTGATCTTTATTAAACTTTTAGGTTTAATAAATACAGATCTGTTATTATTAATACTTTGATTTGTGTGAAATCTTAAATATCTCATGTAGCTGTGAACACATGATATATGAATGTGAAACACAAGTATTATTATTATTTATTTTTATTAAACCTTTACTTAACCAAGTAAGTCCCATTGAGATTACAAAATCTAATTTCTAAGGGAGCCCTGGACGAGATAGCAATACAGTGTTTCAAACAGCATACAGGTAAACAATAAAAACACATAAAACAAACATGCAGAATCAGCACACAGGAAGACAGACAAGATTAGTTCTAACTAGGGAAACAGTTATAAATTTCAGTTGAATTAGCCTCTAAACCTTCACTAAATGTATAAATGCTCTATTTAGGTTCAGCCTACCTGGCTGCAAAAATGCAAGTGGTTCCAGGTTGCAGGGGCAAAGAACATAAAACCATGTTTGCCCATTTCAGTGGGAGCCTGGGGGGCAGACAGTAAGAGAGTGTTGTTTGGGCGCAAACAATAGTGTTAGGTGAGGTACGGTATACCCACAAAGCGGGGAACAGACCAAGGATGGACTTACAAAAAAATATGTACCAGTGAGTCTGCACAAGACCAATGAAGGCCACTGAAGGGTGCACTATACATAAAATAATATAAAATCTCATTCTTTCAGCGGCTCCATGTAGGTTTCGCCACATGGCGATCTGATGATCCTCATGCTTGATCTGGCATAGGCTTATAATGCCAGATGCCCTTCCTGACACAACCCTCCACATTTATCTGGGCTTGGGGCCGGCAATTAGGAATGCATTGGCTTGTGCATCCCCAGTGATTTGGCAGCCACCCTGGGGTTCAGTATCTTGCCCAAGGACACTTTGACATGTGGACAGTTGGGATTGAACTGCAAATGCTGTGATCATTAGACGACCAACTCTTCCACCTGAGCCACAATAGCCCATAATATAAAATAAAATAATATAATATAATATACATACATAAATACATAGGATTAACATACTAGGAAATCATGTGTAGTCAAAAAAAAGAAACAAACAGAAGCCTGAAGGAAAGTCTGCTTTTGGAAGACAAGGTACATTAGAGAAAACATGTAAGGGGAATTTAGTATGGCAATGTCAAGTGCTGACAAAGAAGATGCATGAAAAGTGACTGCAAACAAGATTTAAAAAAAAAGAAAGAAGAAATCAGTTCAACTCACAGATGATGAATGCACAGCAACACAATCATATCAGTTTTTGATCTTACATCAGTCAGCATCCTGCCAATTAATTCTTTGGTGTTTCTAGCTTGTGTTCGTTAAAGGCTGTTGCCAAGCAGGGAGACACAGAAGCCCGAGATATTCTGACACCTACTTGGACACGTTGCGATCTGGCTCTGCAGATCAGTGGAAAACGCATTGATTGAGGCCCTCTCTGTGCTCAAACGCTGAGCAAGCTGGGCGTCTGTTCAATTAAACACATTAAAAGGATTTTGTTGCACCCTCTACTCGCCCTAGTAGTGCCGTCTCCCTTGGCGATCCCTTAAAAATGGAAGCAGAGCTGTCAGATAGCTTACATACCAACACACAGCATTACTTTAATTCATTCCCTTCTAGCTTTTATGACTCGACATTCTTATCTCGTTTGATGTCTTTGATGCTTATAAATACACAGTTTTTTGGGGGTTATTTTTTTTGTTTTACACCAGAAACTGGTGGGTGTGCTAGATTTATCACAAGGTTTTGAGTGTGTGGAAAAAAGAGTTTTATAAAGCAAGTAAGCAACTTACTGCAACTCACAAACAGAATCTTTAATAGAGTGATGGTATACACTTAAATTTTCATATTTATCAAGTACGTGTCTTAATGGAGGTTGTATAAACCCATGGTGAACACATCGGGCATCATGAATGGAGTCCTACCCTTATTCTTAACCGAGCCTCAACTAAGTTCATTCTTTACCCAACTATTAAAAACATTTATCTGGAGGATTTAACAGTAAAACCAGTGTACTAATAGTCTTTTATCTACATTGCAGAGCTACTAGTTGGATGTTTATGGTGGGATGTGGCCTGGATAATGCAAGTCAGAAGGTGGTGTAGGTGGTCTAAAATGAAGTACAGGAGTAGGAAGCACATTTATGTTGTGGAAATAACTAGTTTGCAGCTTGTTTTGTTCTTGGCTGTCTCCAGACCAGTTTTCAGTGATGGTAGTGAGTATAATGATGCGCTAATCTTTTTTTAATCGCCGGCTTTCTAGATTTTTGTGGAGCTTCAAACAGCATCTCATGGTCTTTATCAGCAAAATTCTGCTGATGAAAGCTGGACTCCCCTTCCATACCTTCTTGTGTGATATGTCTCATGCCTGAATCCATCATTTCGAAACCATTGTAAGAGATGTCGATCAATGGGTTCTGTTGTTGCCTTCGTATTTGCAGCGTGACCAGCCTCTGCTGTCGCTGGAGGATACGAAAAGGAACACCCATGAATAATTTACGCCAAGCAGGAATATGTAAACGGGTGAACAGACACAAGAAACAAAATGCATGAAATTGTAGCAGCTTGCATGAATTAATTGCTCGGTTGATTCCTGTGTTCTCCTTATTGGAGCTATCTGTCCTTCATGACCGATTCAGGGTCAGCAGACTATGGGGATTTTTGTAGCAGGGTAAGTGAGTGATGGTGGGCTGGCTGATGTAGGAGCAGGACTGCATTGAAATTTCATACATTTGTTTGCTCGGGTTTTATGTGATTCTGTTTACTTAGCTGAATAGTAACATATTTTAATTTTGTTTCAAACTCTCCACTCTAGCTGCTATATTAAATGTGCATCTTGCACCTCACACAGTGCACTAGCACTAAATATGGCTGTAACTGGACTGTTTATTAGAGAAATGATGACTAGGCAGTTCCCTTTTCAGTAGATTCTTGTGTAATTAGGTTTCTATGCATTATTATTTCATTTAAGCACTGTGAAACATCCATGTGTTACAGAATCCTGGAAGTGAATTAATTAATTGACATTACTACATTCAGTTTAAATTGAATTGTGTTGTCTGCTGTCACATGTGGCTTGCTGACAGTGTAGAGAGGTGAAAAAAGTGTGCATTATACTGAGTTACAAGTGACCAGCGAATTATGTGCTAAGTAACAGTCAGAGTGGAGGGCAAAGGAGGGGGAGATGGGATGTGACAAAGTGGCCCCATTTGAGGTTGTCTCCGGGTCCCAGGAGTGACAACGCCAACCCAAGTCGAAGCCCAGCTGGCACCCTGGTCTACCTGATCATAAATAGCCTGGGCCGCAGTGCAGGGTGGAGGTGGTTTGTCATCAGGCCTGGCCCCAGCCGGGGCCCTGACTCCCCGATGAGAAGAGAATTTATCACAGTAAAAGTGATAAGGCAAGGCTATTATTGTTTCTGTCCTCCTCCTCCTCTTTCACCTCTTTTCCTCTCCCTTGTATGTAACACATAACCTCTCCTTTTCTTGAGTTTCTTTCACTCCCTTGTTCCCCCTTCCTCTGTCCTCCTTTCCCTCCTCCTGTCTTCTTTAATCTTTTACTCTGATGTTGTAACCCCTCATCACCACCAGTGCTACATCCCTCCACACTTTTTGCCTCCTCCCTTCCCTGCTCCACCACACTTCTTCTCCTATCTCTCTTTCTCTCAGCACATAGGCAATATTATCAGGAAAGTAATGACTCCTTGGGATGATGTTAATCAGATACTCGGTAGAGGATAATGACCATACCGGGGGTTCTACACGGAAACAATATTTGGGTATTAATCCCTGCCGACGCATCAGATGGCTGCAGAGGGTGATTGAGAAGAAGCAAGAACGAAGGGGAGAGAAAGGAAGAAAAGATTAAAAGCGTGTAGGACGAGCGTGTGCAAGCGAGACAGCCAAGAATGCGGTGGTGAGAGAAGAAAGGAAAATGGAGGAGGGAGTTTGTGAGGGAGACACAAAGGGAGAGATAGATGAAAAACCGAGTAAGGTAGGTTATTTAGGGGTCAGTCCTGTCTCAAGTGTTTTGAGGTTTTTGAAATACTATTTGTCTCCATCTTTTAGTGAGGCATAGCTAAACTCTCAGTTTTTCTCCTCTCTCTCTTTTCTGTTTTCTGACACCTCTTTCTCTCCTCTTCTTGTTGCTCCCACAAGAAAAGTTCCTTTGCTCTGTCACTTTTTTTTTTCTTCAAATTTCTGGCTCACATAGCTTGGTGCCACGAGAATTGAAGCCTGAGACTCGATTCTCAAGTTTATCTAGCGTACTTTTTTCTTTTTTCTTTTTTTTGATTCAGGCCTGGTGCCGACACCAGCCGACTCCTCTCTCATTGTCTCCCACTGCAGCAGCTCAGCTGTCAGGAGCTCAGAAGATGGATGCATTATCACAGGAAGGTCTCCTCCACCGCTCTCACCTCATTTAGATGCTCTGTTTGGCTCTGACTCTTGCTACCGTCATGAAAGCGCGTTAGCCTAGCACCAAGGCCCTCGCTGCCTTTGTTTCTTTGTTTACAAATGTATGCTAATGAGTGAGTGGGCACAGTAAGCGTGCAACCCCTGCATGCTCACTCTCATTCTATCCCCAGTGTCACATCAGCTGTGACAGTTGTGGCTCTGTGGCGGCTCAGAGTAGCATCCTTATCTCCTCTACTGTGATTGGAGCAGCTGCATCTGGGTGTCACCGGGTACTGTGGGGATTGCTTATTGGTGTGTGTGTGCATACACTATATGTCTGAGTAGGAGTCTAGTGTACCTAGGTGTATAATTAACACCCTGGAGACTGAGAACTCTGGATACTTTTAACCTTTATGTGAGAAGACCCATCAAGGGGAGAGTTTCCATTATTTTGCATTTGTTATAAACCACATATAACTGTGTGCGTGTGTGTGTGTGTGATTTTTATATATTTGCTATTGGTCCAGGATTTTGTTTATGGAATAACTGCACCTATAATATTTGTGTCCTTGTCATAATTTATTTAAGTGGACTCAAATAAATGGTAAAATGTATTTCATGTTATATATTTATATATATTATGTCTATATCTCGGTGGGGACTTTAACCTGAAAGAACACTAACTGATGGAGACTCTTGCCACCATGGGGACAAAAATCGAGGTCTCCACGGATAGAGACGCTTTTTGAGGGTTACGACTTGATTTCTAGGGTTTAGGCAAAATGTATGTTAGAGGTAAGGTAAGGGTTAAGTTTAGGCATGTAGTGTGGTGGTTAAGGTAAAGGGCCAGCGCATGCATTATATGTCAATGAGATTTCCCCATGGGGATTTATGTCATCCACTTTGGTCCCTGTTGTTTGTCTCTCTGAGAGTGGCCGCTGTAACTACCTATTTTGTGTCTCTAACTTCATTCTGTTCCTCCTCTTTTGATACCTTCTGTCATCGAACATGATGGAAATGTTTCCCTTTTTGCACTCTTGTGTCCATGGCAACCCTGAGCAGGGCCAGAGCAGACCGTATAGGCCTTCAGACAGCCAGTGGAGTTTACAGAGGCCTTGGGCACTAAGCAGCAGGAGGAGATGGTCAGAGACAGGCAGCCATTTAGAGGTGAGCAGGGCGAGTGGGCTGGCAGATCACAGGGGGATCAGGCTGTTTTGCGCCGGAGCCTATGGCCAAATATCAACTAGACGGGAGATTGACAATATTTATCAGATTCTTTTTTCCGCCCTTTTTTAACTGTTTGACCAATGTGACCTGTGTTTCCAGCTAACTAGGCCCTAAAAAGATCTATTCCATGCTTAGTCAAGTTTTATCAGTGATGGAGTAAAACCAGTATGCACCATCAGAGAGGTCAAACAATACATTGGACACAATGTGTGGTCATGTATTTTTTTTTTTTTTTTTAAATATCATGAACATGGCTTTAAGCTATCACCTCCTAGGAACAGTTTAGCTGCTAATAGTGGCATGATTGTAAAAACCTCAAGTGCAGATAATAATTGTGTTTCAAGTAGAGAGCAAGTCTTTTATAAACCTCACTGGAGGCCAGATGGTCTGGAGATAAGCAATAGGCACTTCCTGGCTTTCAAAGTGTTTCTGATTGTGGATGTAATCTATTGACTTCTTTATGGCACTCTTCACATTTTCACACTATGGCAAGTAGCAATAAATATTCAAAAATGGAAGACAAAAGCTTGTGTTTCATATTTGTGCATGTACTATTGAAATGGTATGAGCACTGCCTTTCATTCTGAATTCAGCAGACCTCACACAAACTCATATACTCTGAAATGCAAATGTTTAATTGATTCTGTTCATTAGATTTGGTTCAAAACAGTATCTGTGTGTGTGTGTGTAGTCTGACACTGCAATAAGGTCATTCCATTTTCTTTCAGGCTGTCTATTAATCTTTGAGTGCACTGTGCCTCGGGGCTCTGATTTTTATGTGTGTCTCCATCCAAAGCGTTTTGTTTTTTTGTTGTTTGAATTTTCCTAAGTGGCAGCTTTAGTGAGCTATTAGTGGAGTGCAAAACATTACAGGAGCTTAGAGGAGAGGAGAGGAGAGGGTAGAAGAGAGAGGGGGAGCGAGAGAGTGGGACCTCTTTGCCCCTGACCCATATTACAGCACATTAAGCATCTCTGCAATCTCTCTTTCTGCCCTACCCACCCACAGGCCTACAAGCACACTTTCTCTCTCAGTACATGCTCTCTCGCACCGTTTTCTATCTTTTCTCCCATCAAGTTCTCTCTCTCTCTCTCACTCTCTCTCTCTCTCTCTCTCTCTCTTTCCTTTCCTTGCTCCTCTCTGTTACAGAGCCTTTGTCTCTGTTTATCTCATCTCCAAAGCCTTGTTATGCCTCTTGTCTTAATGCACTCTCACTTTCCTCAGAAGGCTATGTTGTCAGAGCCGAGCTAAAGGCCAGGGAGTGCACCACTCAGAGCTGGGCCTATTCATCAGTTTCACAGCAGCCCTCCACTCTGCTTCATTACTGACTGGCTAATGGCACAGATCAGTGCAGTTTATTTGCTATAATTAGCTAGCTCCATTTGGCCAGCGCAGCCCCGGTGAAGCCTGCTACACTTACGCTGCCCCCTGCCATGCCACCCTGCGTATGTGTGCGCACAAATGCTTGGCTGTTGGGCCGTAAAGAGTCATTAAGAAACTACGCTGGCCCATCAGTTTTACATCCTCCATTGCCTTGTGTCAACCCTGTCTTATAACGTCATGCCTGATTGCAGAGCAAAATGCCGTGAGCCTTGTAAAACTTTATAAGCTGTGCACTTGTAAAAAGTAGTAGAGTCTATTGAAAAATGCATCGCAGAGAGAGGATAGAAAGGCAACGAGTGAGTGGCTAAGTCAGTCAGTTAATGGCCGGCTGAGTAATGAGTGATTGAACGAGTGAACATGTGAGCACCCGTTAAAGGGAAGGCTCCCAGTCTGTGGTTACACCCTCATCTTGACGTTTCTCTCGGTCTTGTCCTTGCCTCCCACTCAACTTCCTCTTACCGTGTCCCCCTTGACTTCCAATTGAATCTCCTCCCCCGTAGCCTCATCCATTCTCCACCCTTGCACCCCATCTCCCACTCACTTAATCCCCCTGTCTTTCTCCCGCTCTCGTGTTCTCAAAAGCGGCTGCCTCTTGTTTGGCCGCCCTATGCAATTTTAATCATGTTCCCCAATGCAGGGAGAGGAGGCGAGGGGTTATTTAACATTCTCCTGCGATGCTGGTGGAAGCTCAAGGGGAGCACAGCCTACGTCACCTAGATGGAGTTACAGTGTACTTACTAACTAGAGGAGATCAACCCTGTTAATATTTTACACAAAGCATTCTGTTACTGTGCATTTGTCGACTCTTCTCCAAAATCTTTTGTCTGTTTATCCTGCCAAGCTTCTTTCCCGTCTTGTCATTTGATTCTTGCTTATCGTTTCTCCCAGTTTTCTGCGCCTGTCTGTCATTTCCACTCACCTTTTCTGCATGGAAAAAACAAATTTCACATCTAGTACTTATTTTGGTCAGTATTCTCACTGATGCAAACAGTCAGCTTTTCCATACTGCAGATCAATTTGACTAAATGTAGACAAGGTCAAGAGGTTAATTTGCTGTGAAACCACACACATGACGCATAAGCTAAGCAACTTTGACTGAAGTATGGTTGTTGTTCCTGCGTCTCAGAAACAGCTGGCCTCCTGGAATTTTAATGTGACAAAGAAAAAGAACATGCAGTTGGCTGCACTTAAAAACACCTTGCCAGTGAGGAAGGTCGGGGGCAGATGTCTAACAGTATGCAACAGTTCAGTACAACAGTGCTTTGCATAAATGTGTATATCCAGTCCATCAAACCTTGAAGCAGCAACAGCAGAAGACCATGCTGGGTCACACCATTGTCACCCAAAGCTGCAGTGGTCACATTATCATCAAACTTTAGTGATCAAATAGTGCAAATACTTCACCAAGTCATCTATCAGTCCTGGCTTGTGTCAAAGGCTGGGTTCAGACTGCAGGCCAAAGTGACACAAATCAGTTTTTTCTTGCTCATATGTGACTCAGATCAGTGTGAACAGCCCAAGTCACATGATCTGATCTTATCTATCTTATCTAATCTGATACAGTTCGGATTTGGGCCACTTTCATATGTGGTCCAAAGCAGATTAAGGTCGCATTTTTAAAAATGTGACCTTAGTCTGGACTGTCATATTGGAATTCATACGACTCTGACGTCACTAGAGCGATCATCATCACAATAGTGCGCTAGTGCAAGCCGCGGTGAAAGGAAAGCTCCTTTCGCCTTATTCAAATTTGTCTCTCTTTCTCCCCTTCCTTGTCCTTGTTATCATTTTCTCACAAATTCCCTTTCTTCCACCTGAAGTCAATTTAAATCTAAAACTGTAGAAACTAACTTTTGTCTTGGCCTTCTTACTTCTGTCAGACAGCGTGCTGCCTGTGATGTCATATTGTTATTTTGCACATGCGGGTCACTTTTTAGTGACCCGCATTAATTTTACTGTGGCCAATTCACACTGAAGGCTGATATGGGCCATATTGATCTGGGCAATAAATTGGAATTGAACACGAATGCCTGTAATGTGAATATAGCTAAAGAAACAGGCTAGCGGTAACTATGTGGGAGTATCTTGCACAAATTGCCCATGATAACAGATGTTAAACTTAAAACACTGTTGCTGAGTAGCCCTTTCACATGGCTACTTCCAGCAAGGACAGTGTCACTACTAGCCTCTTTATAAACTCAAAAATAAGAAATGACTTCAGTGTGCTCCAGAATCCCTTCACTGTCTCTGGGACTAAAACCAATAAAGCATTTTTGGAATGAAATTGAATATAGGGTCTGTTGGTAGTGCAAGGCGCTATGGCTCAAAATTAAAGAAGAGTTTCCAGCGCCTCTGAAATATACTTGAGGTCAACTTTAGTCACTTGTTTTTTGTCAAATATTAGATCACATCCTAATACGACAATAGCCCAAGTATAAATGTCGTTCTAATCATTCAATTAGTTGATTGGTAGAAAAACAATCAAACAATGATTTATACAATCGTCATAAATATATGAATAATTGAAAGTCATTTATCAAGCAAAAATTTGGTACAGTTATGTCTCAAGCCTCTAAAATATGAGGATCTTTAGTTTTTTCTGTTCTATAATATTGAATGTGTTTTAGTTTGGGGCTATTAGTAAGATGAAACAAGCATCACTTTGGGCTCTGGGAACTTGTTGGGCATTTTTTGCTATTTTACATACATGTAAAATAATTTATTTACATACATGTAAAATAAGTAAAACATTTTACTGACTTGTGGATCAATAGATTAATTGAAAACATAATCTATTATGAAATTATTATTATTATTAATAATTTGTAGTTGCAGTCTTAGAAATATGTACTTTGAAACCAAACAAACAATTAGATGTTTGACCTTCTTTTGGGCAATGCAACATGTATCTGTAACCATGAAGCAGGTATTTATTTAATGCATTTTTCCCCCTGCCTCTGTTCTGTTGCTAGGCCTAGCCCTAACGTTGAACATTAATTGTGCTTGACTTTGTCTTTTTCAAAGGAGACCATCATGTAAGAACCACTCTTGAGATAACACTGGCAAGCGAATTGTGCTAATGACCGCTGGCGTTGTTCTGTAACCACTGTGAGCTGCTGTGTTTGGCTGTTAGAGGGGCTATTACAGAACCTGAGAGCTCCCAAACAGATAATTATTATCTAATTTGTCATCACTGGACTTTGTCACATATGTCCAAACTAAATTCCTCCTACTTAAACCCCCCCCTCCAGCCAGTTTTATTTGCTGTTTTTGGTGAACATGTTTTCTCAAACAGAGAATGGGGGTGTGGTTAGTTGGACGTAATACATTACTATGACAACCAAAAACTGACCGGCTGGAGTGTTCACTAACGATATGCTGTGTTAGCATCACTACACTGAAATGTTTAGTACACTTTACTATCTGGCAGGAGTAGCTATTACCCACCCATGATAGGAACTAATGTGCACGTATCAGCTGTTATCATTCACACAGCCGATGGTCCTTTCACGCACTGCACACGATAACTCCCACTACGTTTTATAGTGCGCTTACTTTACTGGGGAGGTGTGTGTGCATTTTACCAATGCATCCGCTGATGCATTGGTAAAATCGTCAGTAAAATGCATGTTGCAGACCAGGGCCGTGCAGAGACCTTTGGAAGGGCAGGTGCTCAAAGTATAAAAGGGGCACATGGAACAAGGATATAAAACAGTGT
>JAPMOB010209016.1:0-50486 GCA_029875015.1 Lepomis gibbosus
ATATATATATATATATTAAATAAAAATGACGTTGGCTGTAGTTTCTGTAGCTATAGCTACAGCCAACGTCATTTTTATTTTTTTTGGACACTAGGGGGCAGTAATGCAACATAACATAAGGGAGCAACTGTAGGATAAAGAAGATATAAAGCTGGTTTTGTAAAGTTAAAACTAATGTACAGTATTTTTTGTTGTGAAAATTAACCTTTATAACTTATTTTGTAAATTTTAAGATTTCAAGTGTGAGTTATCCTACCTATCTTATAGCTTAACCTGATTTTAACTTATTCAATATAGGCTGGCTGATGAAGATGACCATTGCCAACCCTGCAGAGCTTGAGACTCTGATGGATGAAGCATCCTATGAGAGATACATCCGCTCCATTGAGGACTAACCTAACACCTCCTAATAAGTGCTATGCTCCCTTTCTCCTTCGCAAACACCACTGGCAGGGAGATCCACAAGTTGTGCTTGTCAAAGTTATAATGCTTAGATTCCACCAGGGGAGCTCAGGAGCTCCAGATTGCTGACCTGCCAGTGTTGTAGAGCTGTGAACATTAGGGATCCTTTATCTATTGTTAAAGACAGGGGGACCTGTCTATCTGCACTGACTAAACATCCAATGTTGAGTTGTTGCAGCCTCAAATCCCCACAGAAGAGACAGAGACTCACAGTTAGAAGTTCAGTGAAAACTTGAATTTCTATTGTAGGACAATGTTAGACTTAAAAATGCACTTTGATCTTTATGATATTGATAATAATGTTTGTCTACACTGCATGTATGACAGCTACACTGTAGACATGGGACCTGTAAATTAGAAAATAAACATTTCCTGAGACATTGTGTTTTCTTGGTGATTTTTATTTAGACTTGCTATAAATGTGGGCAGTATTTTGAAAATTACAGCTTGTCACATTAGGTTCGGAACAGGCCTAATACTTGACGCTATGTCAGAGCGTCACATAATATAAATTGTATTTGCATACTTAATCAGTTGAATCACTTAAAATAAATAAAAAGAAAACCGCTTCAGCCTACCACAACATTTCCAGACTTAAGTTAAAATCCATTATACAAATATAAAGTATACAAAAACGTATCGCTACAGTCAAAATTCAAAACTCAAGATTGGAACATGATCCAACCTCCAACTTTGTAAACAGTGAAATAGTTCTCTAATTTGAAAGTAATTCTGCGAAACAATGCAATTTTTTCACACTCACAACTCAAACTCTACAATGTATGTTTATGTAAAACATACCCCAGATTTGTATGTTCAAAAATATTAACTGGGTCTGAAACCAAGAATATTAACTAACCCAGACCAATATTTGTCACCTGGGCTGGTATGATACCATTATTCAATACCTGAGATTATACTCGACGTATAAGATGTTCATTTTGCCTCCCTCTTGCAAACCTTTTCTCAGTTGTCTCAACACAAACAAATGTTCCTTACTCTATCCACATCTTTGGGTTCAGTGTATATTTAAAGACGAGATTTTTGGGCCAGTTCTTTCTTTATCTTAAAGACTAGTGTTCTGTAACAATTTGACCATGTGCATTTTACTAGTAACTGTCTGGTCATTTAGAACCTGTAACCTTTCAGTCTTGATCACTGGGTCATCTGAGAGAGGTGACTGCCCCAGTAGGTACTATAGAAAACCTGTCCTTGGCTGTTGGGGTTCGTCTGGCCCTGCCCCGAGGTGCAGGAGGGAGAGGGAGTCCCTCCATTCTGCGATAATCACTCTCCAGCCTCTCCTTTCTCCGGGTTCCCTCATGCATCACGCTGGCAGTAAAGTCTCTTTCATTAAGGAAGGCAATGGTCTCGTCCCTCTTGCGGCTCACGTATCCTTTTAGAACAGCATTGTAGGGATTTGAGGTGGTATCTGCGTCTGGATCTTGAAGCTGGTGTTTGAATTCCATGCGAGTGATAACAGGCAACAGGAACTGCTTCCCTTCTGTCACCACGTCCCCATCCCTGTGCGATAAGCTCAGAGCCTCGGAGACCAGGCGTCGGGGCAGAGGCACCAAGTCACAGCCTGAGCGCTTGTCCACATACTGTCCGAACACTTTCCGCACCAGAGCTACGTCTTGCAGAGACTGACTCCTCCGCTCCTCCAGGTCTGTAACTATTCGCTTAGGATATGTCTGGTCAAACACCACACCTAAACAGTGAGGATAGTAAGGCAAGGACATTTGTGTGTTACGGTGTAGAGCTGTTTACTGAAGGTAATATGTTTCAAAACAAAAGTGTTTTTTTTTGGCTACACAACTCATTTGAATAAAAAATATTAAAAAGCCAACAGATGATCCCCAAGGCCTTATGATAACTTCCTCACCAGCACGTCGAAGCATAGACGCAGGACATTTCCAGGGTTTGTGAATAAGCTCATCTGGCAGAGCTGCAAGTTCAGGACACCACTTCCTAACATAACTGCCATAGGGGTCGCAGGTCATTGCTGCATCGACAGGGTGCATGACAAAGTTCCAGTGATCCAGACCACACATGCCCCCGTTCTGCCACATCATTGCATCTATGGCAACATCTGCATCCACAAGGGTGTCCTAAACATGCAAATGTTGGAAACAGAAAGTAGTACTTAATATACTGTGTGTTGCTGTGTATGGTATCCGTGCGAGTACATTTAGTGCCTGCAAGCATGCACATCTCACCTGGAACCACCGATAGCCTTCTTGCCAGGGCATGTGGAGATATGCTATTAGAAAAGATGCCACCACGTGTCTCATGTAGTTGTTCATCCAGCCTGTCAGCCACAGCTGCCTCATGGCTGCGTCAACCAGAGGGTAGCCGGTTCGACCTCGCTGCCAGGCCTTCAGGTGGCCACGATCAGTGCTCCACCGCAGAGCCTGCAAATACCAGCGGGTGAGTAATGCTACTGCTAATAAACTTATTTCTTCATAGTGTGACATAGGCTTTTGATTGCTGATGAAGAAAGTATTTTCATGTTTATTTATTTGTATTTATGTGCAACACTTAAAGTATATTTTAATGTGTTATCGAGATGTCTGTTGCCAATTTCAACCTTGTATGGAGGTCTGAGGGATTCCCAGGGGAGGTCAGGAAACAATGTTAGCTGCCAGTAAGCCAAATCCCTCCACGCCAGTTTGCGCTGAAACTTTGGGGGTCGACAGCGTGCCCCTTTGGCATCCCACAATAGCCAACGTGGACTGAGCTGACCAAAATGAAGGTAGGGAGACAGACAGCTGGTATTTGGGGCATCTGCCCTGCCTGATTCTTTTTCATATCGATACACACCTAGGACACATGGGAGGAATATGGAAGAGAATATACTGTACAGTACTGTTACAAACAGAGTGTATGATATGTTTACAATGTGCACTAAAGGTGCCTCACCATCATGAAGAAAGGCCTCTTGCCGGGCATGTGCTCCCCCTTCACTGAAATCCCAGGACTTACAAATGTTAGCTGCCCAGTCAATCTGAATTCCAAAATGAACACAAGAAAATAGTGAGGACTTTATGATCTAATCTTAATTTATTCAGGCATGCAAACTGGTCAAGGGTAGAAAAGGTGAGAAGGAGCAGATCAACATACACAAACAGATCAACATACAGAGACAGTGTAAGAGAGGTCTGTTTAAGCTTACATGTTTGTATAAATAACTTGCGATTGTCAACGGTCATCACCTTGTGCTGAAAAGCAGTGGGGACATAAGGGCTCCGATTAGGGGTGTGACAATACACTCAGCTCATGAGAGGAGATGACGCAAGATATTGGTGTCACAAGAACAAGATGTGACACTACTTTGTTGAAATCATCAATGCTGGAATGAGTTGGGGGGTCTTGAGGTCCTCCCGTAGAAAATTCTGAGCATTAAACTCCTAATTTCCTGCACCAATTTCTTCCTTTCTTGCATCAATTTATGGTGGAAATGTTTTTATTTATGTAAAAGGGAAACACAAAATTCAGGTGACAATTGAACACCTTAAAATATAAGAGAACTTGCCTAAGAACTGTGTCAAGAAGTTGTTAAAGTTACTACCCGGAGCTGTACATTTTGGGGTCATTTTATAATAAGTAACTTTTCTTTTTTTATCTTAAGTTAAATTAATAAATAAGGAGAGGACAAAAAGAGACATTTTAATAAGTGGTGGGGACATGACCCCAGAGTAAACAACACCGATGCCGACACGTTTTTATCCCGTTGACTTTTGCTTACATTACTGTGCTTCCTCTGGTCTTCATAAATGAACAATTAGCTTAGCTAAAATTATTGGTAACAGTGGGCTAAGTAATAAATTTTGCAACATTACTTATCTGACAGGAGAGTTAATAATATTAGGTAGCTTACTTAGGTCTTACATCAGGCTTGCTCACTGACAGCTCGTTCGGCAGTTCAGCTCAGCTGTCAGACATGAAAAAAAAGATCCGCCCTACTCTGCCTCTGATTGGCTTTTAGGTTTGGTCATAGAAGTAACGATTGGTTGGGCATCTCTCTACAGGGATCTGGGCATGTGCAGCTGTAAAGTTGCAAAGCTCATGCCTGAGTCGAGTGGGTACATCTGCACAAATCACGTAGGTGACCCAGTTTGGTTTCAAAACGGCGAATTTCGTCGAAAGGTGAGGAGTTTGCCTGCCTTAATTTATTTTGAGCTGTAGCTCGGCCCAACAGGACTTCTCCGCTTTGGCTACTGACCGTTGTGCCATCCTTCCTGCGAGGCATGCGTGCCAGGCCTAGCGCTTCCAAACAGACACCCTGAGGCCAGTGGGCAGGTGTGGGGAGAAATCCAGGAGGGTCCAAGGGAACCCCTAACGCAGACCCTGGGTTCTGTTTACAGCAGCTCATGAAGTGAGACACAGAACCTATTCCTAAATCAAGACAAGAAAAAATAAAAAGTTCACCATAATATGAACTTACTGCCATATTTAAAGCTTTGACAAATATTTAAGCAAACTCTGTACATTAAATTCATTGTGTTGTGACTAACCTCTGAGTCCCACACCCTCTGTGCTAACAGAGTAGGGGTCTCTGAGACAGTACGAGTGGAACATTCTGCATTCAACACCATCTTTCTGAAGGGCTGACACCACCGCATCATCCCTCTCCTTCAGCCAGGGCTCATAGACGGCATTAGCTAAGACTATTCTCGCCCCTGTCTCCTTTACTAGCTCCTTCAGGGTTCGCAGAGAAGATCCAACCTCATTCCCCTCTTCATTTGCCTTGAGGACAACAAGATGGCTGCCAATGCGCTCCAGAGACGAACAGAAACAAGACAATGCTTGATGAAGCCAGTATTTACCTGTTAAATAGTAAAGATTTTATGGGTCAACAGTCAGTAGTTTTACAAATGAATAACCTTTAGTTCTGTATGAAAATGTATACAAAAGCACAGCCACCACTAAGGGCAATGATGCATTGTGCTTTGAAAAAGATTACCATAAACAATGATTACTAAATCAACTTACAGGCTCCCCCCATAGCCAATGTAATCCCAGGCCCCTCCTCCTCGTCAGGGCTCCAGATGAAGACTGGGACAACAGGTGCACCAACCTCCAATGAGCCAATGAGAGCAGGGTTGTCACAAAGTCGCAAGTCCCTCCTGAACCACAGCAGTACCGGTGGGGGTGCTGACGGAGAACAGGGCAAACCTACAACTTGCTGGCCAGCGCCTTTGCGCCGCTGTCGCCTGTTCTTAGAGCGTTTGGGGTTCTCTGATTGATTCAGATCTCTCCCATCCATCATGTGGTCACCTTCTTCAATTGTGTCTTGCTTGGAAAATGAGCCAGACAGTCTGGAGACATACACAGTCCGACTTGTCCCTAGTGCCTCCTTATTAAATTTATCAACATGTGTGCTTTTCTGAAGCTCAGTCGCTTGGGGTGTCTGAGGAGGCCGAGATACCACAACCAACTGAGAAGAGCTTCTGTGATCCAGTCTGTGTCCAGGTTCTTGGTGGGGAGTTGACAGGTGGTAATCTTTCAGTTCCAGTAGAGAGAGAGCCATTGCATGTTCCAGTTCATCTTCTTCAGTCTAAAATTTAATTAGGATAATCCATTATTATTACTGTTAAAATAACTGCCTGTAGTCATTGGGGCAGAGATGACAAATTTCATGTACAATATTTGCAACTACCTCAAGCTGTTGCAGTTAAAACTGTCAAAAAGTATGCACAGTTCCTTATATGACCAACGAGGGTTGGTGTTTTGTAAAAACTATGCAAAAATGTGCTGTGGTCACTTTGTATTTTATTATGGACTGGTATTTTTTTAAACAGTCTATGAGACTAGCAGTGTTTCTGTTGGAAAAAAATATAAGCTAGCTAGTGTTACTGTCTCTTCTATTTAGTTTTTTTAATTATAACTTATTTATGTTCAGCCTATTGAGGTAATTTGTATGGTATATGATTTCACAGGTATCCTGTCTCAAATTAAATTTCAAAAAGTGTCAATTTGTTAATATTAAAGCCCTACACACCATTCATTCAGGTGTTTTCACTTCTTTGAGCTCATCAGGACTGTGGGTGTGTGCAGACAGTGCTTGATGGGCATCTCTCTGCTAGGTTTGTTCCACCACCAAGATTAAAAACGACATACACCTTTGCCATTCTTATTAGCATAGCATAAAATTAATATACCAAGTAATTCTTAGCACATTCACACCTGAGGACATTTTTAGAGACACCAATTACCTCAGCCTACATGTCTTTGCATGGTGGGAGGAAGCCGGAGCACCTGGAGAGAACCCATGCGGACACGGGGAGAACATGCAAAATCTACACAGAAAGTCTGGGGCAACGGGGGTTTGAACCCACGACCTTTTTGCTGTGAGGCGACAGTGCGATGCAGTGCATTAGTAAATTTACAAATATAAAGGTTAATATTACTTTCAAGAGTTTTTTTTTTACATAGATTAGTAAATCTATAAATACAAAGGCTAATATTACTTTAAATTACTTTCAAGAGTTTTTTCCTAATGTTATTGTTAAAAGACTTTTTGGTGGTAATCTTTCATTATGTGATTAATAGCTAATATAACTGTTATGGCCTGTAAGTGGGACGTGGCTGCATTTATACACTCATTCTTAGGTGAAATAAGTAATTTGTACTAACTTATTTGAAAACATTTTAATGTACTTCTTACAGCACATTATTAACTTTCAGCTTGCTGCATGGGATATTTGGTCCGAGGAAGACCAAACGACACCATTAACAGGCCGCGGGGCAGCTGCTCCTAGCAAAGGGGCTAACGTTAACTTAACAAGCTAGCTTTAACGTAACGTTACCATAACCATCTCCTCAGAGCCAAGTACAGTAAATTAGTGACTGGTGAGGCCATTAGCATATTGAGCAAACTCAATCAGATATTTTTCTCAGGAGCCTGTCGACAAAAAAGGGCTGAAATGCACGTGGGACTAAGGTGGGACTAAAATTTAACAGTTAAGTTAAGTTAGCCAGAAAAAGAAATTAAAAGGGATGCCCATGTTGCTCTATTCCTGCTTTTGTCAACGTAACTAAGTTATATTTATCTGCTAACACGTGTCAGCCATGACAACTTAACTCGAGTCTAGCCAATGTTAATATGGAGTCATTTTGCCTATCGTAGTGGTTGCAGCTTAGTATAACAACAGAGACAATTTAGACAGTTTACACATTTTAAACCCTCTTTCTTGCTTCTGATTGAAATGTATTCTTATCTAACTTTACCGGTATTTATGTGTCTTTCTTTTTTAGATATGTTCTTTCATTTTTAACCACTTATGATAAAATGTGCTACCACGTTATAAGTATACCCATATTCAACAGTCACTGATGCACTGACCTTAGAGAAATATTCCTTGTAGATGGAGGTGAGGATGGAGTGCAGGGAGCTCTTGGCGGTGGACAGGGGCTGGATGAAGGACATGAACTGTGTGCGGGTATCCTGGTGCCCCAAGGCCGACACACATTTCGCAAAAAACCCTTCTGGATCCTCTCGACCCACCAGCACCTTCCTTAACATCTTTCTGACTAAGGTCTTACTGTCTTCTGCACCAGCCGCTGCTGAAGGAGGCATTTTCAAGTGAAAGGTGACGAGATACTATCTCTATCAAACTGCTGTGAACGTCTGATAGATCTAATACATAGTTTTAACTCAATCATTTAGAACTAAATGAGCTCCACGTCCGGATCCCACCCTCAGTGTTGGTTACCAAACAACAGCTGATTTTGAGTTACACAAACCATGTGTCAGTGTTTTGTAATCTGGTTTGTAATAGTTGAATATCGCCAGTAGGCGGCGTACAAGTCTAATAAATACGAGCCGTGTAGGGAGGCTAGTGAAACCGAGTGAAACCCATAGGTGCCGGGCTGTTCACGGGATGTGAGGAACAGTAGGGAATCCCTGTTTACATTTCATTAATTACGAATTAGAGAGATTTCGATGTCCTAAATGCTATATTTGTTTTTTCATCAGTTTCTCTCTTTTTGTGTATCATCTTCCCATATAAATATCACTCCTCTACCAAACCATGCCAATTGTCAAGCCAATACAGATCCTTGGATTGATATGAATTCATGTAAACATGCTGAGGGGCCACTCCCCTTAAGATAAGCATTATTTATTTTTATATAGCCTTCATCTTGGAAGGAATGTAGTCCTTTTATAAATGCACCCTGTGATGTGAGACTGAAAAACAAAGCCAGGAGACGATGTACCCAGCAGTGACTTTTTAATCATGGTCTGTATTCACGCTGTAGAGGCTTTGCTAAGTAATTGATTTTTTTAAATGAGACCATTCATAGGCATTTGAATGTAGGCAGCAGGGAACAATAATTTGTGACACTTGCAGACCAACCTCCAAAATGCTTTGTATAGTTGATAAGCTTCACTTATAATACTGTATTACTGGAATTACTCAAAGTCTTGTTTTGTTCACTAAAATATTCATCTAAAATATGACTAGAGGCTTCATGTACAAGGACATACAGTCTCAATTATTTAGGCTTTTATCTGAGAAGTAGCGTATGAAGGGGAGATGTGTTGAGAGCTGTGGTATGTGGCCAGAGCAGGACAGAAAGAGAGGGAGAGAGAGAAAGAGATTGAGAGAGAGAGAGAATCAATAGTGTTTAGACAGAGAAGTGGAGTCTAAGTGTGTGATCAATAGAGAGCAGAGAGGAGAGATTAGCTGCTTTTCTCTCTCAAACTAACACTGACAAATTGGTGAATTGGTGTATCGGCCCTTGGGCTAAACGGATTGACCTGCTGTTTCCATGTTCTACCGTGTACTGTCAATAAAGATCTGTGTTCATTGTGGCTCTCAATGAAGAGTGTGAACGAAGCACCGGAAAAGAGAAAAAGTTAGGAAGGGAGATATAGAAGTCAAAAGGGGGAAAAGCAAAGTGCAACTCAGGTGCCCAAGTAGTACCGATCCCCACAAAATGTCCACACCTCTCTCTCTCATTAACACATACGTGCACTCATATGTGCATCCTTGTAGACACTGTTATAAAACCATAATAACATCTCCAGGAAAATTAATGGAAAGACAGATTAAAAACTAAGTGAGGAGAAACGGGCCACTGGTGTAGCTATTTGCAACTCATAAATCATTCTGACACACCCACGCGCATGTAGACACATGCATAGACACACACACACGTACTGTAATTAACCACAGGCTATTTACTCTCTCCTGCTGTAAATTAGACATGCAGACACAGTTATTACATTAGGGGGATCTGCCATGCAGAATACTAACAGGAGGAGGAGGGGACACTGGCGCACACAACAAACGGCTCATACAAACATAAACACACACGCATACACATATACGCAAGAAAGATGGTATGGAAGAATCATAGACTGACGGGAGTGAAAATGAAGCTGCAGCACAGAGAATAGGGGCCCCCAGCTCTTTGTTCCCTGCTGCATTTCATTATCTGAAACGCCAGCCAACACACACACGACACACACACACACAATGCACCTCCCCCTTCCCTAAAGCTGTCTGCTTCCACTCCATGCACACAGCACAAAAAAAGAGAGGAAAATAGAGATACTGCGTCAGTGCCATTCACTGGCATCTGGACTCGGTGATGACAAGTATGCCTGCATGGTCATCCTGAGTAGATCAACCGGTCCAGAAGCTGCTCTAAGTTGAACAGTTCTTTTCAGCCTACGCTGGCAGAAAGTACTTTCCCATAAATTCTATTTTAAGCACAACAATGGGAGATAAGGACTTGATTAAAGCAAGTATTGATACTCTGTCTTGGGTAGCTTGTCTCCATTTAGTTCATTTGAAGTTTTTTTTTCTTTCTGGCAGTCCACCTCCTTCTGTTTGTGTGTGTGTGTCCTCTGGTTCCCCCTACCTTCCTCACCCCTCTCTGTCCCTCTGTTTTCCCACGGTGATCGATAGCTCATTACAATCATTGACTGCGGCTCATCAGCACCTGTTAAGGTCTGGAGAGACAGAGAGAAGGTGCATGTGCGTCTGAAAGTGTGTGTTGTGTGATGCATGCCTATTGATAAATAGAAAAGATTGGTCTGAAATGACTCAGAGGTGAAGTTTGACATTTCAATGGTTGTTTTCAGATTCACATTCATTGCTGCGGGCGTCTAGTTTTTGTCGCCGCTTTATGGTCTGTGGACTTGGGGAACATCTTATTATGCAACTCACGTGGGTACCATGGTTTGTTGCTATGGTGATTGCCAAGGGAGCTAGAGTATTATAGGTGTTTATCCTAGACAGGAGACAAGGCTACTCACCGTCTATCAGGACACGCTTCAATTTACCACACAGTTTGGACCACACATTAAGATCAACACAGTCTCAGAGGAACAAAGAGAAAACACAACATACAACACAGTCAAGTGTGGATGTGATTTAATGGGTAGATTATTCAGTATTCATATTCCTGGAAGACAGACCTTGTTCAAACACTCAGTTATTGGTTTAATGCGTCACTGCAGCGTTTGTTTTTGGAGAGGACAGACTGTGAGCAGAAAGAAGCAAACAGAGAACAAGAGAGAGAGACTATTAGAAACTACAAACCATGGTTAAAGGCAAGGTGAAATGTGTAAAAAAAAAATTTAAAAAAAGACTACAGTGAGACCTCTAAAAGTCACCCATGGTTTCATTCACAGGATGCAGTCTAAGAAAAGAGGAAAATTGCCATTAAGATTGTGAAGTTTTTCAAGGAAGTGGATATAAATAGAGTGAATACAATGGAGAAAGGAGTCTCTCAGCCCATGCATAAATTACACACATCATTTACATATTCATTATGTTTTGTGTACTAATGAGAGTATTTGCTTAATACTTCCACCACCACTAGCAGCTTTTGTTCAACACAAGATCTTAAAGAGCAGGGGAAAAAGACAAAAACAAGGGAGAAAGGGTCATCTTAGTTAAGTGGTTGAGGTCAATGGTACACAATTGATTTTACTGATACTTGAATCAATCGTATTACAGTATGGTGCGTGTGTGTGAACAAGCACAACCTGCACAAGGCTGGTAGAGATGTGAAACGAAGCACGCATGATGGGGGTTGGTAAAAGTTAATTAAAACAACATAAGCTTTCTCCTAAGTCAGGGCTCTCTTTTCGTCTTCCTCTTCTTGTCTCAGTGGAATAAGTAACTGCTGTGGTAATTACCTACACGGCAGTCACTGAGCATTCCTTCAGGTGCCAAAGAAGTCTCCCAAATGACAACAAAGACAGTCGATTTGCGGCGTGCATTCAGGAAATTAGAAGTTGTGTATGTTTCAATTAAGTAATGTTGTGTTTATATACAAACTCACTGTGTCTTAACACACAGAGAGGATAGCCTAAATGATTCTGAAAGTAAATGAATGAAATGAAGGGAAGAGAGAGGGATGAAAATATAGAGACAGGGGGAAGGGCAACAGAGGGATGAGCTACAAATGAGAGCGATGGCGGTGGCAGGTTGGCACAGTGCCATCCAGTCAGGACTTGAGCGGGGGCGGGCATGGGCATGGGCAAAGGGGTGAGGAGAATAAGAATGGAAGAGGAAGAGAAACAGACCTCCATACTACTACCATGGTGCCACCTTGGCACAGGCACAGCGTGGCAAAACGAACAGCAGAACGGGCAGAGAAAAGGAAGATATAGAAAATATCAGAGGACAGCAGAACATAGAAGTGAGCAAGATGCCAGCAGACAGAGGATGATTCAGATGTAGATGGATGAAGGGAAGCACAGAAGGATGTTAAAGAGAGAAATGGATGATAATATGAAACTGTAAGGTGTAACTCTGTGATGACCATTGATTATACGAAGGAAAATCTTGGAGGAAAATCGTGAATTATTTCCATTTTCCGACTTTTCTTTCTCTCTATGCCAGCCACTGCGTGCCAGCCAGCGGGCACCATGCCAACCTGCAGTCATGGCATACGCGAAGCGATCAAATCGGTCGGTGGACTGTCTTAGTGAAAGACAAGGAGACTCACCTCTGAGGATTTGCTGCTAATCAACGTTTGTTTGCTTGGACAAAACCAAGAAGACATGCCCAGGCAACGGTTGCCAGCGATCCTGTGATGGCATCTATTCAGAGGCGGCAAGGGCAAGGGGAGAAAGATGGCTCACCGCCAAGCCAACATAACACACACATTTGCAAAGAGAAACGTACACACGGTGAGCAGAACATTTCGGATGCCTTAAATGTTTTGGCAATGGCATCCCCTCAAGGGAGAGACCAGAAACAGAGATGGCACCATGCCAAACGCAAACTGGTAGGCATTGACTGGCGCCACCAGAAGCTGTACAAGAGTGTAGTCATGGACACAATAGTAGTAGAAGGCTGGAACCAGAGCCATAAATCCAACTGTGGTGGGAGTATGGGATAAAACCCATTTCCTCGATGCCAACTCTACTCAGTGCCAACTGCTGCACTGGAAGGAAGCTGCTTCCCATTACAAAGAACCAAAGGGATTGTACCATTCCATTATGGAGAGAAAGAGCTTGTGCAAGAAGAGGAATAATGAGCAAAATGAATAAAGGACATAGAAGAAGAAAAAATGGGAAATTTTGTGCTTAACGAAGAACAGTGGGAGTGGGTGGACAAGGATGATGAAGAGCCTCTTTTCTGCACATGCACACCTGGGATGTTCTTAAAGGGATATCCCCTCAGACTGCTGTGTGTGTCAAAGGGAGGGATGTGTTGGCATCATTTCCAGGGTGTCAAGCTGTGTTTCTCTATTGCCAGTCAGGGAGGGTGCTGCAGTCGTCAGGGGCGGGCAACTGTCTGGGCATCTCATCTGCAGCTAATTAACAGCCACACACTAATTCTAACAGCCGATCATAATTAGCGATTTAATCGCTCGTCAACGCTTTTCTCCCCCCTTAAATTGTGCCTCCTATTTGGACACGTGCGGATAAGCTAAGGAACGCTGGATCCCCCCTCCCCTTCTCGTCCTTATTTCCTTCATCCTTGGCTCCAGACTCCAGTGGGATCTTAATTAAGCTTGGGCTTCATTATGCAAATGGAGTACAATAAACGACAGCAGAGGTGGAGCTGGATCCAGACTGAAAAGGAACGGTGGGAGGGGAGCACTGGAAGTGGAAAATGAAGAGATGTGGAAGGTTACCAAACTCATCTATAGGATGTTATTGCCCTACAATAATTCTACATTGTTGTAACATGTATGTCTTTGGTGTACAACTACCAAGTGTGCTGTGAGAACCAACATTTTGTGCTGTGATGCTCCATTTCTGTTGCCAATGGAAAAACTTCTCTGAAATAACACTGGATACGCAAAATGTCGTAAAGCAAATTCATAAGGGAATAGTGACAATGAATCCCCTAATAACACCAGTTGGCTGTTGTCTTGGATACGAAGAAAGATGGTAGCGATAGGGAGAGAGAAAGGAGGCAGACAGAAACACTGACAGTGGCAGCAGCGTGGCAGCTAATGTCATCTCAGTTTAATCATCGCATGGGATCATGGGGTTCATGAAAATTCATTTGCATATCATTAAATGGAGAGAGGTTATTTGGTACGGGCAGCCAAAATGGGATTGGATGAAGCAAGCAAGGAGAAAAAAAAGGCAAATGGAGGGGCTCGTTATTAAACAGCAATGTTTTATAGTCCACCAGCCAATTCATTTAATTTGGGCGTAATTAAAATGTGTCAGACTCAATCAATCATTCCAACAGGGATACTATCAATGTTTCAGTCTGAAAAAAGACTAATCAGTGGATATGTGGTCAGACATTTTACAATAACAGTCTAAGTGCTTTAGTCTACTGTGAGCTTGACCCATCCACTTTTTTTTTATTTATCTGGAGGAGTGTATCAAAACATCCATTGTGACTCCTATATATTGTGTCGAGACATGTCTATCTCTGACAGGTGGTGATGCCACCCTGTGTTAGTCAGTAAGAGGATAGCTCACACTGTCTTTTTGACCTTAGTAGTAAGCTGTCAGTGGTGTGTATGTATGCGGTTGCATACATGTATTGCTCATTTGCATAAGTGATGTAATTAGACCACCCTTTCACATGCAGATCAGTTTGACAACATGGCAATCACTCCAGCACACACATACAGCCATACACACACGACAACACACGCTTACTGCCGTGACCAAACCCCATATCATGGGGAGTCTGTTGTCTGTGGGCAGAGAGTGTAAAGATTAACATAATCCAGCTAATAAGTGTGAGTAATATTCACACAGTGACGCGTGGCATAGACACCGTCCTGCTGATGCGTATTTGTATCTCATTATAGATGTAAAGTACTGAAGGGGGACCGACAGGGGGGTGCCAGTGTGGATGGGGGATGGTGAGGGGTCACCAAAAAGTGTGTGCCTGAATTTAGGGACACCCAAGAATGACAATATGCAGCCGTATATTTATGAAGCTATATTTTCATCCATCCTTTCTACAAGGTCTACAGAGTGTTGATGTAATACAAAGACAGATTAGGCAGGATACCTTATAACTTGGATGCTGGAGATCGGTAAAGGAAGTCTTCCCACAAAATAAGAAAGGCAATTCCTCAGATTTTTCTGTTCGTTTACAATACAAAGAAGGCACAGAGTGTCAGTTTTTGCAGTAGAATGTAGGAATTATAAATAGAGTGTATTTGCGCTTGCAGGCTAGCTCTGCCACATGATTGATTAGGATGGTGTGACGACCATTAAAAAGTCATTTAAAAGATGGATAGGGACCACATTTCCAAATAAAAACCACTTTATACCTGATGAAGTGCTGAACAAACTCTCCTTCAAAGACATTTACTGATTACTCTCGGCATGTGAGTGAGTGTAATGTGGGAAGCACCCATGTACTTGTGTGCATGTACATGTGTGTAGCTATGCATCAGCTACAGACAATACTAAACCAATCTTCAGGACACAGTGATTAGTGATGTTCACATTTTTAAAACTAAAATTAGATCAAAATTTTGAAATTAAAAGAAGCAGCGTGATATTCACATGGACGGAGGTGTAAACTATGTCCACACAGTGCCACAAACGGGCACAGATCACACTGATGTATCCGATAACAGAGCGTCGCTTCAACTGAAGCTTTATCGAAAGAAGCAGAGCTGTGTCTAAATGTGCGAATGCATTTCAGCTCTGTCTCTTTAACTCAGGGCTCCACCACAGCAGCATGCTTTGGGATTCATGCATAAACATGAGCTGGCCTTTCAGCTCTCTCCTCACATAACCAATCTAAATCTAAATGAGCCCCCACTACACATACACCAGCAGGCAATGACATTACACCCCCACCCCCCCAGCCCCCAGCCCAACCCCCTACTCTACCCTACTACCCCCAGCGACACATATACACCAGCAGGCAATAATTTCACGCCATCTCTCAAAGCCCCCCCTCCACCTCCCCTGCACACACACTCGTACCCCTTTTTGCCGCAAACCCACCAGCTGCACAGTACTCATTTGATTAAGAGGGGGAGGACAGGGAGAAGGAGAAATGGTGGGGGATCACTTTATCGGGATGACTTTCTAAGATGGCTATCATCAGCTACGAAGCTATCTCAAGCCCTCTTCTGTGTTTACTTTGCTATTGTTCTCCCCGTGTATCTGTTTATCTGTTCTCTGCAACCCCAATCAGAACTGTTTCACGGATATGTTTCCTCTGTTGTCGCATTTATGTGTAATGGGGAAACAAATGGCTTTCTGTTGGAGAACAAGGAGCAGATACCAGCTTGTGCTTAAGAATTCTGAATTCTTGTATTGTAGTTTTTCCTCTCTGACAAGTTGTCTCATCAACCACTGGAAAGTTTTACACAGAGGAGAGCAAAATAATAAAATCTGCTCTACCAACCTTTGCTGTGGTCTTTGAAATGTTGCATATGAAAATCTGCGTGTCCTAAATGTGCTGTAGTGTGCAATTTTCTTCCCCTCTCTTCCAGAGTCGTAAAACACATTATCATCAGCAGCAGCAGAAGCAGCAGTGTAATTCATCCGAGGTCGTTAATATTCATCATATCATTTAGTCACAAAGGAAACTCATCTGGCTGAATGTCACAGATGTAATTAATGAAGTGACCCCAGAGGTCATGGCTCTATTCACCAAACGCCTTCCACACTCTGTTGTGTTACACACACACACACAGGGTTGCACATCAAAAGCCTTCCAGCCAGACACACACCAACGCCTAACATACAACCTGGAATATGAAACACGTATAAAAGGCAGACACCCTTGCATGCCACAACATTCACAAAATGGCTTCTCTCAGTTAGACCAAAGGGATGAGACCAGAGCATGCACCAAAGCAGACTTTATTTAGCTCAGTGGAGTATGGGAAGGGGAAGGAAGAGAAACACACAGCAATTGGGAAGAACTGGGGGAGGGAGAGTATAGAGACACACTAAACCACTGGAGCAGGACATAAGGACAGGTGCACATCACAGGTATCTTTTTGGTCATCACTATGGCAACAACATATCCAGAAAAAAATGAAAACAATAGTTTTACCTACAGTAAGGACAACAGAGTCCCTTCACCATAGAGGACCCCAATATGTACATCTTACAGTCACTAAGATCAGGAGAATACGAGAGAAATTAAATTTAAAATAATCAATATACAAAAAAACTGCCTTTGTGGTATTTGGAATGCACATTTCAGTACAGAAGAAAGCTCATTGGTATTGTCGTAAACATTGGTTAGTTTAAGAACAAAACATGACAGAGTTAGTCAGTCCACATCCTTTGGAAAGTTGGCTGTGATGTCAGTCTGAGTTCAGCAAAGCTGTTTTAGCCAGACAAATTAACTAGAGACACTGCAACACAGAAAGACCGACACCCTACCAGTGGAAGGTTTGGGGCTGAACTCCTTCAAATAGCTATGCAGTATCTCCATAAGTATTGAGAAGTTAATGCCCCAAGCAGATTTTTCTGAAACTGGAAGCTTGAAAAAATATTTCTGGTATTACGAAAGCCATTTTTATTTTCTGAGTAGGGGTAATTAATAGGATACTGAAAGACAAACCTGATGGAATTGAGCCCCATATATCCATTTGTTTTCAACAGAATAACAGAGGAGCAGTTTATCAACAGCATCACAGTTATCATTACAGTTTGTAGTCATTAAAGCCTAGTGGTAAAGCGATCAGAGCATGCATCTTTCTACAGTATCATTAGAAACTACAGTACATTAGCAGCAAACTGGACATCCTTAAGGGCTGAAGTTCAACACTATGGTAGAAAAAAAAGAAAAATAAACTGCAACATTTCTCAAGAGAAGTAAAACTCTTTAACCGCTATATTACAGACTGCCATGGCTCTAGTTTGGGGTTTTGGTTACAGTCTCCAGTGTGCTTATGAGAGGCAGAAAACAGTAGCTTAGATATAGGGACTCCTTCCTTCTTTAAAAACAGCAATACATCGTCAAGTAAACAGTAGCGCTTATTTTTGTAGGTCATATGGTTAAAGTATTATCACGTCTTTGGATTTTTGTCTTAAAGCATTAATTATTGTTTAGCTATTATTGTTATATTATCATTATTACAGTTAGAATAAGGACTGGTTGCAAATGAACAAACGAAGAAAGGTAGAGAGAAAAATAGTAAAGTAGGGAGGGAGGGAGAAAGAGGGAAAATAAATTAAGTGTACAAAAATAACATCAATAACATCCGAAGTTTTTCTCAGCTTTGCGCAGTAGCTCCCTGTCTGTAAGTGGAAAAGGGAGCCATGTCTCAATCATCCAATGAAGTCTTGAGTCAACCATACAAAAGCTAAATACTGTACATTTACCCCTCACACTATTAAACACTTTAGTTTCAATAAGGTTTTGTAACAATCTATTACTCAGAGGTGAAAAGCTCAGATCTTTGAAATACAGAGATGTTTTTGTATATATCTTTTAATACTTAGTCCAAGGTTAAACCATGCCTCTTCTGTTTTAAAAACAGAAAAGTACAGTATTAAGATCATATCTGAAATGGAGCCATGTTGAGCTGTTGACCTGAGCATAGAAAGCTTTACAATAATCACATAACATTGGTCAGCCATTGGTATATTCAAATAGAACGGAAAGGCAGTAAGTCACCTTGCCTGAACATATCAAAGCTGTCATAATCTTTTCACAATCATGACACTATTATATCGAAGCAAGACAGTTTATCTCAATCCGTAAGATTTATATTAAGAAACTATTACTAAACACACACAATGTAAATTTGAGTTTGGTTAAAGTTTTCATATACAGTTTAATGGTTGAGTGCTATAAAAAAATAGTTTGCCCCTTTCAGGACAAACTGGCCTTTACGTTCTGTGCTATTTGGGCTGTTATCCACTAAAGGAACATAGAAGGTGTACATGTACAACAGAAGACTCATCATTGGCTTGTGGAGGGTGAAGCTGCATTCTAGCACAGTATCAGTCTATTGGCACTCTGCTTACCTATGCCAGCTGCAGATCTCACCCATTCACCATACAGACGTCAGCTCTGCAGTTTGTTATTGAAAACAAGTTGAAACTAAATCCACAGACATGTAAAATTTTGGTTACGAGCTTTGGAATCTGAGTCAGTCTTTACAAAAGCTCTATGCGAATACCTCCGTCTATTTCAAGGATATTTTTCAGTTGTTTTTTTCATCATCTTCTTCCACAGTTAACTGCTTTGTTTTTCTTCAAGTTTATCTTTTTGAGCTCTCTATTTACACTAAAATCTCTTTGACAATTTATTTTCCAGCCTCTTATGGACTGGCACTACATGCTACACAGCTAGTCATCTAGCACTGTCTGGTGGAGGCCCCACTGTTAGTCTGTCATGCAGACTGAGAGGTAGACTGCAGGTCTAGCTGGGCAGTGAGGTCACATACTTGGAGAATGCTCTTTGGCCTCTGTGGCATCTGGTTGGTTGTATCAAGGTGGTGTTTGGTTGTAGTAAGGTGTCTTACGGAATAGGGAGAGGAGCTCTTTTCAACAAGAAAGGACAGATCAGGAAAGAGTTTAAAAACAATATGAAAAGTGGAAAGCTGTGGTAGAGATGACTTGTTTTGGGCTCTCTCCTACTTTAAGTTGAGAGTTTCTCTTTGGGCCACTGTGGCTCTGCATCTTTGGGGTGTTCAGGTTGAAGGTTTGGCAGCAAAGTGGACAGGGTATATGTCTAGAGGTCGACAGCAGGTACATAAAGGGTTATGGGGAGAATATAGTAGAATGAAGGAAATGTGGCCATAGGCTGCCTCTCTAAGCTCTGTCTCTCTCCCCTGCCCCTGCAGACAGCTCAGCCTGCTCCCTCTCTGCAGAGTCAGAGCTGAGGCTCCTGGCCCTCTTCTCCTTGGCTCTGGCATTCTGGAACCACACCTGCAAAAAAGATTGGTATGAACAGATATTAGTTATAACTGTAAAAATACTTGTTAAATCATTTTTAAATACATGTATATAAAAATGCATTTAATTATTTAGGAATTTGAAACATTTACCTGAACCACACGGTGAGGCAGTCCCAACTCCTGGCCTAGTGCCTCACACTCATGTCGTTTGGGGGTGCGGTGGCTCCTGTAAAAGTCTCTTAGCTGAAGTACTTGAAAGTGGCTCATCTGTGTCCTTTGGCGTTGCTGCTGATGGTGGTGCTGCTGCAGAGTCTGGGTCTCACCCCAATCTGAGCTTGGACCCCCAGATCCCTCAGGACTAGGAGACCCCTGGTCAGCCATACTGGAACCCTCCTCACATAGATACTCCTCATCATCTTCCTCATAGTCATCATCCTCTTCCGTGTTGTTCAGATCGTTGGTTGAAGAAAACGATGTCGCAGGTGGCATCTCAGTCAACTCTTTGTTGGTGATATGGACATGGTTTAGGATAGGGTTGGAGGAGAGAGATGGGCCTGGTCTGTCCATGACAGATGATGTAGCCATTCCAATCTGCCCATTGGATCCATTACCCATCGATAAGCTGTAGCCTGCTCTTTCAGCCTCCGCCCAGTGGCGTGACCTCATATGGGCATCCAATGCACTCTTTACCTTGAAGAGAGCCCTGCAGAATGGGCAGCGTAGGTGGTTGAAACCCAAGCTGAAACTGGATCCTGGCCCCATTGACCGGAACTGTCCTTTCCTCTCTCTGGCTCGTGTATTCTGAAACCAGACCTGTGAAAGAAATGCCAGTTTTAAAATTCAAAATACACAAAAGCATTGAGTTGTTTTCTATGCCTTTCTTTCTGTCCCCCTCTTTCAAACATATTCAATCACAGCAAACAGCCAATCATCCATAAAGTACCTGAACCACACGTCTTGAGAGGCCTACATCACGTGCAATGCTTTCCAGGACTCCTCTGGTGGGGTTTGAGTCCAAGCTGTAGCGCTGGTACAATACTTCAAGCTGTTCTGGGGTGATGGTGGTTCTCTGACGTTTATCCCTTCGGTGCTCCTCCTCAACCTCTCTACCCCTTTGGACTTCAAAATTGGTCTCTGGCATAAGCTTTGAACTCTGTTTCATGGGTGTCAAGGAACTTTGAGAGAGACTAGTGAGGGTGTTACTGGAGTGCTCAGAAAGAGCATTCTTAATTTGTATACTGTTTAGGTGTGAAATCATGGAATGTGTGGGATTAGAGTGCATCTGGGACATAGCGCTGGAAAGCATTTGGCTGGCCATCAGGGTGTGGTTGGGGTGAAGCATCATGTAAGGCATGGTTCGGTCTGTGAAGCCAGAGTGGAGAAATTGGACCTGGGACTGAGCTGCCAGGAGGTGCCTGGTCTGATGCTCCTGCCATAGTTGGAATGATGGCAAGGACATTGGACAGAGACTGCACTGGAACTGAGCTTGGGTTTGAGGTTGGAGCTGGCTTTTTGGTTGGGTTTCAGTGGATAGGCCAGAGGTGGGATCAGGAAGAAGAGAGTGGCTTGTTTCAGACTCTGGAGCAGCAGGAATGCAGGGTGATGTATCAGCAGGCTTTTCAACAGCTTGATCAGAAGAAGGGATGTGAGCATGCACCTGGCTGGAATGAGCCATGGAGAGGACGGTGGGTACTGTTTTTTGTGAAGAGGAGGAAGGACGAGGCTGGGGTCTTTCTGGAGTACTTTCTGACTGCTGATTGGGCTCAGGTTGTGGAGAAGACCCTGTTTTCATGGCCAGAATAATTTCCTTATGCTGGATGTCTGCATCTGAAATTCCATTTTTAGTTTGAACATGAGCTGGGCTCTTTTTAGCCTGAGAAGAGATTGTTCCATCTTCTTGTTTTCTAGTAACAGGTGTTAGTTCACCTTTGGCAGTTGGATGCTCACTTTCTATACAGGAAGAATCAAGAGCAGGTGAGTCGGGGTGGTTGTAGTACTCATAAGTCAGATCCATGGAATTTTCATTCTGAGATTCATCTTGTCCTTCATCCCCACAGCTGTTATCATCATTATCATCATTCTTGTAACAGCCATTTCTCTGTCTGGGAGTGTTATCAAGCTGGTTCTTCCCCTCTAATCTATCGTCTATCCCCCGGTCTTGATTTTTGCGGGCTCTCTGTCTAGCATTTTGGAACCATACAACAATGACTCTGTTAGGCAGGGATAACAGAGCAGACAACCTGTCATATTCTTCCTCTCTGGGGTATGGAGTGGCCTCAAAGACCCTCTGCAGGTTCTCCAGTTGTTGCTCCGTGAAGCGAGTTCGAGAAGAGCGTCGGCCCTTATGGGGCTCTCCTCTCTGGTGGTCTGTTATCAGAGGCTGTGGCGAAATGTTAGCAACAAGGACCGGGGAAAGTGAACATGGGGAAAGTGTCAAAGGCTGGTGCTGTCCTACTTCCTCTCTGGACTCTTCCAGGGATATGGTTGGGGGGTTATTAAAATTGTAAGGGGAATCCTTGTCTCGCTGGCGCTCTTTAAATAGAGTGTTACGGAACCAGTGTTTGATGACTTTATGAGGTAGACCAGACAAAGCAGACATCTTGTTGATCTCTTCATCACTGGGGAGGCTGTTAATATCAAAGTGCTTCCTCAGAACAGTCAGTTGATCCTCAGAGATTCGGGTTCGGGTTCTCCTACCCTGTTCAAGTATGGCTGGGCTGACTTGTGGTTGCTGTCCTGTTTGGACAGGGCTGGGTAGGGATGGTTGGCCCAGCAGTGCAGGATTAACCTGTGGAGGCTGACCTTGCAAAGTAGGGCTGTGCTGGGGTTGCTGGGCTAGCAAAGCTGGGCTAAGCTGTGGCTGTTGCCCTAGCAGTGCTGGGTTGAGTTGAGATTGGTAGAGTTTTGCCAATTCAGGGTTCACACTTGAGTCTAACCAGGACTGGGGATGGAGAGCCACAGACTGCATCATAACCGGAGAGAGGAGAGGGAGATCCATGGGAAAAGGGATAGGGGGTAGGGTAAGTTTAGGTAAAGGCAATGGGGGTATAGAAAGCTGGGGCAAAGGAAGAGGAAGCATAGGTATTTTAGGTAAGGGAAGAGGTATGGACTTAGCTGGGGATGAGGCTTGACAAGTAGCTGTAGCAGATGTGCTTGGGAGGGGTGCGTCTTGTTGTAGACCTTCTTGAAGCTGAGAAAGAAATGGAGGAGAAGAAGGTGCAGGGGCAGTTGGTGTTAGGTCTGTCTCTGGAATGCATGTTTTGGTTATGGGGTCTAAAGCTGAGGGTACAGGTGATGGGGCAAGGGTTTTAACTTGAGACTTAACTGATTCCAGTGCTGGTTCTGATTCAGAGGATGGGACTGGGGCTGCAGCATGAGTGCAAGCAGTTGAATTCTCCCCAGATTTAGGCTGTGTGAGGGGGTACATCTGGTCATACTGCTGTCTGTATTCTCTGGAAAACCTCTCCAGTGCTTCAGTGGGAAACAGCATTCTGTGAATGTACTCCCTGTGGCTTTTTAAAATCAAGGTATCTGAAAAAAACTTGCCACAGTCTCTACACTTTTCTCCTAATCCACAGCATTTTTTCTCTTTGTTTGATTCTTCATCTTTGTTCTGCTTTTTCTCTTGTGACATGTTTTCTATCTCACCATTGCCTTCTTCTTTGTTATCCCTGTTACAGACTTCCATCTTTCCATCCTGTAGTCCACTAAACTCATCTCTTTCCTCCTTTGAGCACACCTCTATTTTGTTGATATCAGAGCACTCTTGTTTACCTGGTATCATACAAGTTGATATCTGCTGCTGGTGTCTGTGTCTACTTTGTATATACTGCAGTGCTAACTCAAAGCCATAACTCTGCAACAGGGCTTTAAGAGGCTCCCCATTAACAGCAGCATATGGCACTCTGGGAGGAGGACACTGCAGTCCAAGAAGATTAAATGAGGAGGAATCTGTTTCCTCCTTCTGACTCTCATTTTTAACAGTAAGAACAGGCATTTCTTCTTTTTCTTCCTCAAGACTAGAATTGTTGTCTCTTTCTGCCTGGTTGACTGGGGATTCACTGCAGCCTGCTTCAATCTTGGCTTCACACTGCACTTGATCCTTTGGTTGGCTAACAGCTGAGTTTGAACTTTGCCTCTGGGTTTGTTTCTGATCTAATCGGTTTTGGGAGCCTCTTTTAGCTTCTGCCTTAATGTGTTCTTTTGGGCTGGAGTTAGCAGATACTAACTGACTAAGTTCTGGGCTCTTAACAGCTAACTCTGGGTTAAGCTTCATGTCTCCAGACAAGTAAAAGGGAAGAAGAAGTTGCTGCTGCAGAGAGAGCAGGTTGTCTGATGCCAGTGGGAAGTGTTGTTTAAGGAGATTCTCTGGCCCCAAGGGAAGGTGTTGTATCATGTGGGACTGCAGCAGAGCTGTGTGTTGTTGCAGCTGAGCTTGGGCCTGTGCCTGAGCCTGGGCTAACTGCTGCTGTTGTATTAGCATTAACTGGTTTCTTGATGCTAGTAGCTCTGCCACTCTCTTTTTAGCCTGTTGGCTGTCAGTTGAATTAGAAAGGGTTGGCTGGGCCTCGGCTGGTAAACCCAGGCCTAATAGTGAAGAGGTTGAAGAGCTTACTATGTCTGTCCTCTTGGTGAAAGGCAAACTCTTGGCTGTTTCTTCTCTGGTGGTAGCAGCCTGAGTAGCAGTAGTGGGGACTGACACCGGAGCAGCTACACTAGACGCTGGTGTCTGTGGAGCGGAGTTTTGGGCAGCACGAGCTCTTGTCTGATGGAGAACAGAGCGAAGATGAATATCCAGTGTGGAGCTCTGGCTATAGCCCACTCCACACAATCTGCATCTGTATGGTCTAGGATCTTGGCCACGGGGACCCTCAGAGGCAGTAACACCTGTGCCAGAGTCTTGCAGGGCTCGTCTGGCCCGGTGGAGATGGGACACAGAGTTATAGTGAACCAGAAGAATGGTTTTCTGGGTAAAAGATTCAGAGCATATGGTGCATTTATAAGGCCTGGTTGGATCCAGATAGCGGTCCATTGTGGGGTTGGAGCTCTTTTTGACAAGAGAGCTGGAACTAGGTTCTGATATAATCTCCTCATGTGGCCCTTTCTCTTGCTCAGCTAAATCCTCCTCACCTCCATCAACATCACCAACCTTGTCCTTCTCTTTAAAAGTAACTTCTTTTTTTTCCTCCTTCCTCTCCATGCCAAATGTGTCTTCCTCTATCTCTTCATCCTCATCCTCTCCTGCTTCTTGACCTGCTAGAGGTGATAAATTAAAATCTTGTTGAACTAAACTCTTATTATGCTCCATATCTTGCGCAGTATGAGGCATTAAGAGTGTATTCTGTCCCTGTGCGTTCTCCAGCTGGGAGTGTGTGTTCTGCATGTGTCTCTGCAGGGCCTCCTGACTGCGGCATTGTCTAGAACAGAGGGGACACTCTGTCGCCGCCCTCATGGCATGATACTGCCAGTGCAGCTGGAGCTTCTCCTGAGTGGGGAACGCCAGGCTGCACCTGCTGCAACGAAACCGGTAACCATGGCGATCAGAAGGGGGAGGGGGGTCACTAGATGGGGAGGGAGGCGGGGAGGAGGGGGGTATCTGAGTTGGGGACTGAGGAGCCAGTCTGCCATTGGAAGGGTGAGTGGTGTTGTCTTCTAGGGGTGGGGTAAGTAGAGCTGTGACATCTTTGGGTGCGGCTACATCTCCCTCAGTGTTCTCCACTGAAATGCCTGCAAAGTGCATAAAAATAGCGATTGTGAATTTAAAAAAACAACAAGACTATGTGTTTTGAACGAATGGCCATGACATGATTTGGTGATTCTTTAATTAATATCTAAATTGTATGCATTTATACCAACCTTTGTTATTCTTGGTGTTTTTATTTTTATGAGTATCATCTGTGCACAATTCTGTCTGTTCCGTCTGCAGCTGAGGCTGCGGTTGTTCCAAGGATGGTGCGACCTGGAAGAAAAAAAAATGTGAGGGTCTGTCAGTTTGGGCGTTTTTTTTGGTTTTACTGCCAGTTCCACTAAGTTTTGTTTTACCAATTCAGACTAAAGTACGGGAAATACGGGATATTACCATATTTTCTTAATCTGACATTATGAATAAAACATCTTTAATTGTACAGCATTGCAATAGCAAGCAAATATCAAGATGTATAAACCAAGAGTGCCTGCACACCCTGTTCTAATATCATAAAACATTAAAGTGTGAATCTGTAAGTGTATCGTTACATCTTGCACCTGCCTGCACAGCAGTATAGACAGCAAGGCACATCAATTTGGTAATAAGTGTATATGGTTGAGATATGTGGGTCTGCCCTTCAGCTCCTACGATACCCTCCAACATGCCCCAAGGGTTTAATAAAACTTTACTGAGCTGAATAATGAATTTATTCAAAATCATTCTTCATATAGAGAATCTCCATCTCCACCGCTTCAAGCACTGAGAGCAAATACTATATCTATGTGAACAGCTAGCTACCCTAAGGAAAGGATGGACAGCTAAAGATCAGATTTACATGACAAGAGTTTTCTCTGCTTAACAGCTTCATAAGAGAGAAATAGAAGAACAACCACACACACACACACACACACAGAGCAGAGAAAACTGAAGGTCAGGCTTAATCTAGAGAGCGTAATTGGAAAGCAAGGTACATAATGGCCATCATCACCTCAGTCTGAATTAATGAACCTCAATTACTATCAGAGAGAGTGAGGGAGGGGTAGGAGGGGAAGAAGGGAGGTCGATGGTGGTGGCGGGGGGGTATGAAAAAGAGGGAGCAGGGAGAGGGAGGGAGGAAGTATAGGGCAATGAACAAAAAAAACTGCATCGCAGAGAGAGAGTAAGTAAGGGAGGGGTAACGCATAAGAAAGTGAGAGAGAGCTTGGGAGAGACAGAAAGGGAGGGGCAAGGACAGAGATTGTTGAATAGGAATGATAGGAGTAGCTGGAGGGGGGAGAAAGGGACAGCAGAGGGGAGAAAGGGTGAAAAGCAGTCAGTCAAGTGGAGGCGAAGAGTGCAAGAGACAAAGGCCACTTAGCATACGGGCCAGGGAGATGGAGGATGGTGATGTGGATAGATGACCAGTCTTTGTTAGTTGGAGAGACACAGTAAAAAGCATGGGGGCCCCTTTTTAGCTTGACTGCACTTCTGGTAATAGAGGGCTACTTAAACATGCATTATAGAAAGACTGGCTTTTCCCTCACTCACTCAGTCAAACCCTCGCTCTTCCACTTCCAAAGACGCGCATACACATACACACAGAATGCACGGCTGCATCAAAGATGATAGCGGGGAGCTACTTAAACATGCATTAAAAAAGCACTGCCTTTCTCTCTGGTGCCTTCTTAATGGAATTGTCTCCCTACAATTCACTCTCCCCCATCCCCCATTGCTTTGCCTTCTCATTTTCTTTTGCATCCTGACGAACGCAAATACAACAAATACACTCTTGCATGCACTTACTGTGCTGATGAGCTTGTCTACACAGTCCTGCGCCACACTGTGCACATGTTTGAGATGCTCTTGAAGGTGTGTGTGTGTGAGTTTAACCTGGCACAAAGGGCACTGGACAGTCTAAAAGAGTGGAGAGAAATGAAGAAAACATGGAGAAGTAAGAAAGATGGTTAATTAAGAGGATTAGAAGGCTGGAAAGGTTGCATAGCAAGCAAAGATGTGCATCACTTGGTTACAAAAGAAACTGCCATGTCAATCTAGAACTGAATGTATTGTGTCTGTTGTTACATTAACATTAACATGGAGATACTGAAATTATTAAAACGTGTGTTAACTACTCACCTGCTGGTTCTCATTTTGCTGGTGTAGTCTGGGGCGTTTGGTTAAGATGGAATTTTCCATATCCTCGCATCCAGAGGATGGACGCTTGACTGGGGGCAATGACTCTTTTCTTTCCTCCCCCCTAGCTTCTTCTTCAAGTAAAAATAAACATGTAAAAAGATTAGGTATGTAATATATTATTCGACTATATTATGCAATTACTATAACATGTTGTAGAATGTGTTATTTATTATTAAACTGTTTTGCATGTAGACAGCCATGCCACACCTGTCTCCTCAAGAATCTGCTTCACTCCCAAGTTGCATGTGTCTTTGGTTGTGTCCAAAGGACCAGTGGTGGTCTCACTGGAAGTTTCCATATCATCACTGAGCTCTCCTGTGAGGGGAGAAGACAAATAATTATGTTACACAGACATTGTGTTTCATACAATATGTTCTAACAGACTATCAAGCTAATTGTAGTTTACATTATTTTCTAGATAGCATCCTTTAAAACGACCAATGTCTTTTGGACCACACTTCATTCTTCTTGCTTGCCTCCATACACTATTGGTCAAGTATTGATTCTCCATTAGATTCTCCTCAGAGGTGGAGTAGAGGTAATATGGATTTACTAGTCAGTTCACCTCGTTAAGTCTTAATACACACATAGACAAAATCACACGACACACTTCATTCACAACTCAAGTGTTTAACTGCTCATTTTACATGTAGTTCACACACTCCAGACAATCTAAAGTCATTGTGTTATCTTGAACCGACTGCAGACTGGCAACAAGCCTCCACCTCCCCCATTCTTGTCCAGGGGATTTGTATTGGTCCATTGATTAGCAGGTGCTAGTTAGCTGTTGTCAGGGGTTATTGGGGATATAACAAGGATGTGTATTGACAAATCAATTTACTTGATCAATATCTCAGCAACAGCCATTATTCATTTTCTCACTCTTTTCATCTTAATCCCATCTGCTCTCTGATGTCAGGAACCACATGTGACATGAAATCAAATACACCCACACTTCATTTTCTCACCTGTGTCACCATCAGGGCTTTTCCTGATGGTAAAAATGGCTGCTAGCTCCTCTCCACCCATTGGCTGCAGCTGAAGTAGGCCTTCCCTCTGCTGATGGTTTGGGGTTTGACTGTGTTTTAGAACTTGGAGTTTAGAAGAGGAGGAGTGGTTGCATAGGAGACAATGGAACAGCCACGAACCTCCATCAACCTCACCATCGTACTGCTGCAGGAACTAAAAATGCAGGTAGAAAGGAGAGAAAGCAATTTTTTTCACAGATGAACAAAACTTTATAAATCTATTATTATCTTGAATTGCTAAATACATTTTTGTTTCAAATGCAACTTAGGTCCTAAAACAAAGGGGTCATTATTGAGAGTGTACTAACTCTATAAACCCGGACGCTGGCCTCATGGTGTGAACTGAGGGAATGTCCTCGTAGCTTCTCCAAGCTGCCGGTCACGTAGTCACACAGGTTGCACCTCAGCTGGACGGGGTTGCCCTTAGCAATAATGGCGGCCCCCTCCTGACCCCTATCTCCACCCTCCTGGAGGTGAGCAGCAAGCTGGTACCGGGTGCGGTGTCTGTCAGTCTGGCAGTGCAAGGAGAAGTTAGCCCTCAGTGGGGTGGTGTAGCCACACAGCCTGCAGTGGCAGCCACCAGCGACCAGGGAGCACCACTCAGATTGGGGCAGAGAGCGGGGGGCATTCAGGTGCTGCTCCACAGACGCTAAGCTGTCGGATGAAAAGCAGGAGCAAACAAGGCATTGAAACACGCCCTGGGAGAGGGGTCCAGTCGGGGAGAGACATGGGGCTGGAGGGGGTGAGGGTGAGGGGGACGGAGAAGGGGTCAGTGTAGACCCAAGGGTGACTGTCTGTTCTGCGACTTGTTGACTGGTCAGTCGCATGTTCAAGGAGAGCTCTGCACCTGAAACACAGAGAGAAACCCTTTAAGAATTCACACATTTTTCAAGCTTTTAAGTTGCGTTTACAGCGACAGATGTGATACATTACCCACCTGTGTTCTGAAGGTGTTTAAGCTGCGGGGCAAGGCTCCTGCAGTGAGACAGATAGTAACCTCTCTGGATCCGTAGCATGTTATGTGTGTGTTTCTCGCTGGTGGTGTGTATGCGCAGATTGCGGGCAATGCTGGTCTCATAGTCGCACACATCACACCGCCACCTCTTACCATGAGAGTGAGAGTGCGCAGGTGGTGTGGATTTGGCAGGCTGGGTAATAGGCGTGGGAATAGAGAGTGGGAGCTTGTATGCAGGCTCATCCACTGCGTGACCGTTGGAGGGGCTGCTACTGTTGGTAGTGTGAGAGCCATGCATGTGACCATTCGAGTGTCCCCCATTCTGAACGTTATTAAGGTGTTTATCCGACTGCATGTGTATGCTGAGGTTGCCTTTCGATGAGGTAGCATAGTCACACACCTCACAGCGGTAGGGCTTGTAGCCACAGGCGTAGGTTTCACCACGGGCCAAGCGAGGATGGGGTTTCCCCGAACTGCAATATCCACACACACCTCGTGTTACACCACCACACACACACTTTCCCCCAGAGGCACCACAAACACACTGGCCTTCTGTCTCCGGATGTTTTTCTTTCATGTGGACTTGCAGTGTATGCTGAGACTTATAGTGCCAGTTACACTTTGGGCATTTCAGCGTCTTGCAGGAATTGCGTGAGTGCATTATGGTCATGTGACTAGTCAGTGAATTAGGAGAGAGGTCTTGGTTGAGGTTTTTAAGGACGGCTTCTTTCTGTTCTTCTTCTTTGTCTCTCTCATCATCCACCTCTGTGTCTAGCTGGCTGTCATTTGGTTCTGGAGCTTTGGCACCATCTCCATTGGAAATGGAAGAGTGAGGAACCCCTGCCGGCCCATCATCCTCAGCAGGTGTACTGGCAGGCTCTGTACCTGCCAGTGGAAAAGCCAAAATAGACTGCTGGGATTTAAAGCTCTGAGGAAACCCAGAAATCCAGCCCTGATCTCCCTTAATGTCTTTTACCTCTGTCTCACTCAGCAGGGCAGAAGAAGAGGATGGAGAAGTGAAGTGCTTTGGAGAGGTGGAAAGAAAAGGGGAGGGCTTTGGAGAGGTGGCTATTTTGCTGTCGAGTGTGCCACTGGCATTTGCAGTGCTGGAAGAAGAGCTGTGCTGGCTCTGTTGAGGTAATAAAGAACATTTGGATTTGGTTTGGCTTTGGTTTGAGATGGCCTCCTCCTCTTCCTTCTCCTCTCCGCCTCTGCTGCTAAGGGCTGCTGAGAGGCCCCCTGTACCTGACGCCTCTCCCACACCTACATGCACCTCCCCTTCATCCTTCCTTCCCCCTGACAAATATCCCTCCCCGAAGTCTTCCTTCATCCCTTGCTGTTGACACGTTCCATTCTCCTGCGAATGTCGGCCTCCTTTCTGCTCACCTCCCTGGAACTCTTCTCTAGCCTGGGACCCCTCTGCGCCCTCCTCCTCCTGCTGAGGCAGGGTCAGGGGCTCTTTGGCAGGGGCCATGGCAGAGGTATGAGAGGATGACCCCTGCTCAGAAATGACTGCCGGAGTCAGGAGAGGAAGAGATAAAGCCTGGAGACTGAGGTCAGCATCTCTCTCCTCTCCTCCCCCTCCATCCCCTCCTCCTCCCTCACCGCTGTCCATACCAGAGGCTACAGCTGCCACGCATTACTACCCCACCTGTGTGTTTTAGATACAGAGAAAGATAAGAAGAGACCAGGACAGACAGAGACAGGAGACAAGTGAAGGGGGGAAAGGAGAAAATGAAATACATGAGTCATGTAAATAATATTGCATAACAGTGGAGGCCATTGATTACTGTCCCTGGATAGCATCTGCTCAATACAGCCTTCACAGTGCACAATACAGAGGCTGGTTACTCAGGGGTTAGCGTTAGCCCTTAATGGGAAAATCAATACCATGAGCGCTAAACTAGGTAGAGGAATGCGGGTAAAGGCTACGCAGGAGGTCTGTAATATTCCTCAGGGGATAGGATTAAATAAAGAACTGAACGCTTCTGAGCTAAAGGGCTTCCACTAAATTGCCACACTTTAGATACAAGCGGATAAAAGAACAGTTTTTAAAGCCATGCATCAGTCTCTGTATCTTTTGCGTTGTAGAGATAGTACGTGAGGAAACAAGATCTCTGTTAAGCACGAGCCATTTTATAACACATACTGCAAACACAGGACACAATATAATATACACCTATACAATCTTTGAGTCCAAAATACAACAAATACTTGTGTGATGGTTATACAATTTTTTTTGAGATTTCAGACAGGTGTTTATTAAAATCTCTGGCAGTTTTTAAAGCAATCGTTTGTGGTGATGCAGTGTAGCATGTTATATTTTGACCTCTCCTCATTGGATGTGTATAATATTGTGTGCACCCCCTGCACGCAACAAACACACCCATACCCATACGCACAAACACTGAAGCAACGATGTACATTACAATAATGAATCCCTTTTCGTAATATACTGAAACCCTATGTACCATGCATTTATACTCAATAACGGTGGACTGTTCAAAAAACTAAAAAATCAAAGCAAAGTTTAAAAATCTGCATGTTGTAAACTGCATTTCTTTGGTTTTTGAAATAATTTGGTTTTAATGAAACTAGCAAAGGGCTATGACATTTCATGATCATAACCGTACAAGTTAATCCTTTCACCAAATTGTGAAATTAGGTTTCACAAAGAGACTGAATCAGCAGGACAATCACGCATCCCTACAGAGACTTCCTAACACTATAAATCGGGCCTCTCCTCCTCTTCAGATTCTGACTGACAGATGGATGCCAGATGAGACAGATACATCTCTCTTACTCTGTGTGTGTGTCCCACAATCTCATTACTGACCTTTTTTAATCAAGGAGAGACCTTATTGTACCCTTTCACCTTCTCCTTTAACCAGCAAACCCCCTCCTCCTCCTTAAACAGCCTCTCTCTCCTGTAGCCACCCCCTCTCTCCTCTCTGCACCTTAAAGATATATGGCTCATATCGGCACTCTGATAGTGCTTTAATGTACTGTGTTTATGTCACAGGCCACAGACCCTTGCCCACTGCAGCTGTCCACTGTCCTGCCGGATAGTGCTGAGGGGCTGAGCCTGCCTGCCAGCAGCTGAGAACAGTCTCTAATCTGATAAAGATTTTCATTTACACTGCAATCAATAACCTGGGTCTATCGGCAATGTAACTATTTATACAAACATTCCTGGCTCTGTATCGATCAGAACTGCGGGAAACCATCATTTAACAACCTGTGTGTACATCTATGCGTGTGTGTTAATGTGTGTACATCCTGTTGTGTACAGTAAACTGATTCTGATCATGTCAACTTATTGTCCACACAAAACAGCTGAAATGAGACATACATGTTAGAAATTGTTTGAAAATGTTAATACACAAGATATCTTTGTTATTAGCTCTGCATAGTACTACTATGCAACACAAAATGATGTCCAAATACCCAACACAAAGTGTTTTCCCTGAATCTTAGTTATCTCTGGTGTGCCTGTGGTGTGTGTGTGTGTGTGTGTGTGTGTGTGTGTGTGTGTGTGTGTGTGTTAAGAATAGAGAGAAAGGAGAGGCAGGGGTGTGAAGGGTAGAGAGAAAGAGACAGAGAGAAGAGTTGTGTTGCTATACTTTAGGAAATTGCATTTTGTTTTTTTGTGTCATTATAGGACCAGGAACAAGTACAGTTTGCTACTGTTTTGAACGCAACTGCTTTGCGTGAGGACCCAATGGACCACATACAGTCTACCAGTCTCAAGGTAATGACACGAAGCTGTATTTTTTTTACATTATTCTGGGACCATTGGCTACTAGCTGGGCTGTTTGAGAATACCGGACGAGCAGCGACTTTAAGTTCACTCCCCGTCTCTTTCTGTGTTGTCGAGCCGCTGACCAACATTCAGTCTCCAGACTACTTAAGCCTTTGTTTACAGTGGACCGCACCGTACCACACTCCGACCCGGCTAAACCAAGAGCGATTGCGTTCAGTAACCAGTAACAGGTGACTCAATGCACAAGCAGATCAACAAAACCTTGATTTGTGCGAATGTGCAGGCTGTACTGACCAACCACCCACTCCTCCCCACCGCCGGGGTTGCTTCCTCCCATGTCCCTTTAATATCGTAAACAAATGGCAGACTTACATTTCTGCAGCGGCTCTGGTACAAAGCTCCGTACGCTGAATGTGTAGTAGTCCAGAAAACAATCGTATAGAGAGCCCACTCATTCCTTATGAATGATCCTCTGCGTTTTTACGGAGCCAGGAGGAAAAAATGGGGAGAGGGAGAGAGAGAGCAGCGGGGTCCAAGTTGTTACCAAACAACAGTGTAATTAAAGCTACATATACGCTGTAGTAAACAGAAGATGGGGGACGGAGGGGTTTGTGCGAGCTCCAGAGGTAGAATGAGTTCTGATCACTGTGGGGGGAAAACACTTGGCTCTTTATTCCTGCTAATTAGTTTCCTTCAAAAAATGGCTGAGATTACGCCCAGTGCGCATGTGCGTAATTGCGCAGACATCGCTAATTAGCCCGTTTGGATCAATAGGATTCCGCGAGAGAGAGAGAGAGAAAGAGAGGGAGGAAGGGAGGGGGTGAGGCTACAGGGGACGCATAGAGAAGACAAGGAGGAAAAGAAAATATTAAAAAGTACGAGAAATACAGCGTAAACGTAGAAATTTAATAAGAGATAGAATATTATGTCTGTAATATTCCAATAAAACATTTTAGAGGGATAGTAAACCAAATCCCAGCTGATCTAAAATATGTAGAGGGAAAACAATATCGCAGACAAATCTCTGGTTACACCAAAAAGATTATAATAAAATACCACGAATAACAATAATGTCAAAATACAGTCAATATTGACAAAAAACAGACACATTTAATCCCACAGGCTTTTTGGAGGAATATGATTATGCCACAAAATGCGACACTATCACCGTGATTCACTATTGAGGACTACAAAAACATTACAAGGCCCTGGAGGTTTATTTTTAGGAGTATCATATTGACATTTTGTTTGAGATATTGTACGGGTTAGGCGCAGATGTAGCCGTTGTGTCTTACACTTAAGTTATATAATTTTGATGAAATATTACGTTTCTCTGGGATAGCACACTTGTTTTGTAAAAGTTGTAGCTTGTAATCGCAAGGTTTTTGACAAACAAATATTAACGTCTAACAAAGACCTAAAAATGACTGTTTAAAACAAAAAGACAACTCTCGTCCAAATATTGAATATGAAATGAGACATTGCATCCTTGATTGTTTTTGGACTGAGGCTGCAGTTCTGGGTTTCGGGCATTGGCTTGCGATTTAATTGTCTGAGTTTGGAAAACAAAAATTTATTTAAGACTAAATTGATGTGTCCATTACCGTGTTTGTCATCACAGAAGACCTTTAGTCTTTTTTTCCTGGTCCGGCGTCCCATCCTCGCCACTCGGGTCTATTGTTATGATAATACTATTGTGGATTTTCACCCTGGATGTACAATCTGTCGATATGTACAATCTGTCCATATTTTAGAAGGTGAAAACTGCCTTTATTTGTAAGATCAAATAGTATCGTTTAACATATTAGTTTGTGAATGTCAAAGCTGACCTCGTCCTTATTTAAGAACTGTAGGCTATACAAATTTAGAAAGGTAGGCCTTTGAAAGGCTAATGTCACAGAGAAAAGTCCCTATAGAAAGAAATTAGAGGAATATTATAGTATTACCACTGGAGGTAAAAAAGGCTACAGCATTAAGTACAGCAAGGTAACTATCAGTTCACTGTTGCGTGAAACAACCGCACCACAAGGCCATATCGTAATAGTAGGCTACATGAATATTAATGGTATATCGTTGTTGCTTGTGAATGCACAGACATTTTGATTTTAGTTTGTCTTGGTTTGGTTTGATCATTTTCTTGCATTTGTTCAACTATAACTATGTAAAGAATCGATGCATAGGTAAAATTATTAAGTGCCAAATAATTTGTGTCTACGTTTGTGGAACATCTAGGCTAATAATTATTTTATGTTATAAACGTTTATAAACGTTTAAAGTGATTGTCCCTCTGGCATATGCCACCAAGTAAAGATTGCAGATTTTCACACACAACATAAATCAGTGACTGTTGTCTTTATGCCTACATGGATATTTTCTGTTGGTGTCATGGCTGCACTTAGAACAGTGACAATTTTATGTCATTTTATGAGAAAAAGACAATGACACTGAATGGTAATTTTAACGTTAGTCCATATTGCAGGTTGTGTGTCACTGCATTGGGTGTGTGTGTGTCTGTGTCTGTGTGTGTGTGTGTGTGTGTGTGTGTGACAGAAATAATAATATCTGCTAGGTGTGTCCCTGCGTTTAAATAACAAGAAAAATGGAAGCTAAAGAAACATGGTGATCTGCTGTTTGAAAATGTTTATTTATTTATCTTTACATGTGCATAGTTTTTTTAAACTGTAGTGTATTTATGTAATACCAAATATGTGCCGCTTTTATACACTTAAAAGAATAAGCTGTAAACAGATGTGATGTTGGGGGAAAAAACATTTTAAAAAAAGATTTGGCTCTTATTATTTTACCTTGATTTTAAACCAATTATGTAGCCTATTTGAATATCATCATAAACAAATGATCTTTTACACTATAGTGCTGTGAAGCTACAATAAAATGCTTTCAAATCATACTTCATATTATTTGTGTCGCTGGTTATTGATGTAAATTTCCATTTGCATTGCATTCCATTTTTACTGTCTCCATTTAAAACCATGAAAAGACAGACACAGCCCTCCCAAATGCAGTCCATATATGAAGTCACATTTTTACAGAATTGAATAGAATAAATCTCCTTTAAATATACGCCTAGAGAAAGTTCAGCACAGATATGAGAGGAGATACTCTCCCTGACTGCTAGTTCATTTCCGTAGTGATAAATATAGAATTCTAATATTTGACCAATATTAAAGCTCTCAGGTGAGTGTATTTACATTTTACACACACACACTATCTTTCATACACACTCAAACATGCACAGGCCGCACTGTAAGTCGCACCATGCTTTCCACCCCACGGGTTTATGCTAGGGGTTGTTGTTTTCATTGTAATATATAGTTAGCCCTTCCACCAATTTACCCTGTCAGTGCTAATGGGGCAATTAACCACTGTGATACCCCCTAGGCAGAAGTAGAGCCCAAAGCTCCCCAACTCAAAACTTGTCTTTATGACATTTATATGATAAAATGTGGGGGAAGCTGGGGACCCATCTGACACCTTGGAGGGTCCTTAATGTCACTCCCTCCCTTGCCCTCGCCCCTTTCTGCCCCAGGGTATGGCACTATGCGGGAAGTGTAATACATTATGTACAGGAGAGGCTCGGGCCTTTCCTGGAGGGAGTAAACTTTGTCCTCTGCATTCAAAGTGTCATTGGGGCATCTCTGATTTGCACACTGTGTCCACTTCAATTCATGATTGTGAATGTAAATGGGCATTTACAGTAAACCATACACACGCTTACAAACACACTCCAACTTGACCTCTCCTTTCATTTAAGCTTTTTTGGTGGAGTCTCTATATCTTTGTCTCTGCTCACATTCCCCTTGTCCTTCTTACATCCCCAAGGAGGCAATAACCTCCCCAGCAAGTGCTTCCCCTTGAGCCGTTGTCATAGTAACTTGTGGGTTGGTCGACATGACAACCCCACCATGGTCCAGAGATAGATGATAGGCCAGAAATGGGGGGTGTGGGGGAGGTACATATGGGATTTGCACCCCCTTTAATTTGGTTTGCCTGATTCTGATTCAAAATGTTATTTTTTTTCCTCTAAGGGTGAGGCTCATTCAGCACCAACCTGCTTTACATTTATACAGGTATTTACAGACTGCAAGTACTGTCGGCCTCTGAGCGACTCCCCAAAATGTTAGCTGCCTTGCTCTGTGTCACCTGAACGGAGGGAGAAACAATATTTCTCAATATTTCTCAATTTTGTCCTAAAGTCCCATTAATGCAAAAAAAATCTAATAATTAATTCATATTTTTACTATATATATATATATAGTAAAAATATGAATTAATTAAATATTGTGCTGTTTTCATTTCCCATCTCCCGACATTTTCTTCCAGAGGAAATTAATATAAATCATGAGCATAGGAAACCTGTATGTTTTTACTGCTATTTACTGTTACCACCAAATTCATTAGGAGTCAGTATAGATATTTAAAGGCCTAGGACCATAAAGATATTAAGATATTAAAAGATATATTATTTTTATTGACTTTGTCATACCATGAGTTAAACATGCTCAGTATTACTGCAATTCTGTCTCTTAAACATGTTGTCTCTGAAAGAAGATTCATGGCTCCTTCTCAAGCTAAATGCAAATATGTCAATTTGCCAGAACATTTACTGACAGACATGTGTAGAAGGCACTAGTGATAATAGTTTGTATATTATTATTATAATATATTACTACTATTAGATATTTAATACTATTTATTATATCTGCTATTTATTAAAAACTGTTCTTTATAAACGGCCAGTAGGATGGTCCTCCAAAGGGAGGACTCTGCGAGAAGAACCATCCTCATTACAGACATCCTGTGTGAGATGATGATTCCCAATCAGCTCCAGAGACCATGATCTCTGACCCCTGTGTAGAGGGTAGCAAACAAAAAGAGATATTTTCTATATGGATCAATAAGTACCACTATTAATCAGGACTATAACAATATGTAATATTTAAAATATTTCAAATGTTTGGTATATATTATATATACATATAATACGTTAACGGAACAATATACATTAAGTCCAGTCAAGTAGGCTTATATATATATATATATGTATAGAGAGAGAGAGAGAGAGAGAGAGAGAGAGAGCACTGACAGATAAATGAGTTTAAAACATTTCACCACTCATCCAAGAGGCTTTGTGGTTCTCTTGGTGAAGTATCCCCTGGCTTTGAACCTTGTTCAGTAGAAACTAAAATATTACATTTGTTTGATTTAAAATAGATGGCAACGTCCCTTAATAAAAATCAAAAAACCTCTGTGATGAATTGCAAATCATAGATAAAATAAATAAATTATTTATATCAGATTCACTTTTTAATTATTTTACATTTTACTTACTACCTTAACGATAAAAATTATTTTGCAATGACAGACTGAATTGGATTTTTGCCCTTGATGTGTCTGTCAGGAATAGGTTTGCTCAGGCACTGGCCCACCTCCATGCTCCTCCAAATTCATTTTTGTATGATCATAGCTGCAGTTCCAGCAAAGCAAAACTGAAAAACTCATCTTCTACCTTGGATGCCCCAACAGATGAATTTGTTTTGTCCTTCACATTTTTTCTTTTTTGTACATTTTGATTAAAATTCAGTCATTTTTCTTATCTGGCCCTCTGCTTCTTTTTTGTTTTGGATATGTTTGATGCGTTTGGTTGTTTTCATTTGTGTTGCCTCTGCCTTTGACAGATGAATTTCTCCTTGGGGATCAATAGCTGTATTGTCTCATTTCATCTCATCTTGTCTCATCACTTCAGCGATGGCCTCCTGCAGGAGAACATTAATAACATTAATGTAGATGAGTGTGCCTACAGGTAGCCAATATTTAGATCCAATCATACTCGACCATAAGTAGAATGAAGAGATAGATGGATAGATAGACAATTGTTATTCACCCTATATCCAGTTAACATTAAAGGCTTAGCTACAAAGCATGCCTGAGCAACAGCGCCCCACGATGGTCGGGGCTCGTAACTGAAAACCTGCCAAGCAGTAAAAACACAGAAGGCTTCTCGGGCACCGTACATTCGCGGAAGTTTTAAAAAATATATATTGTTTTGTAGAAAAGAATGGGATATTTAACTAGATAAAACTGCAAGAAACTAGATTTTACGTTAATTCCTATCAGTTCTCTTCATTCCAGGGCTTTCAACATGGGCGACGAATGGGAAGAGGAGGTACGAAATACCATCAGCGTAACGTTGCTAACGGTAGCGTTTACAGCACAGTGATACCAACATTAGCTTCATGTGGCTAACATGAGTTTACTCGGCCTAGAGAGACTGAAGTTAAATGACTGCAACATTCATTATTGTGATAACTTTAACCTTTAAAGTTGTACTTTCAGGGACGAACTTCCCACCAAATAATAGTTTGGGCTTTAGCTTGTGTTAATATTGGCTCTTTCACGTGCATTTTTGTGGGCTTCCCTGGGATAATTCATTTTCTTATATTGTGTGGTCGCATCATGCTCTTTTGACTGCATGCAGTCGTCTGTTCTATAACTATATACATTTCACTCGTTTTGTCTTCGCGTGTTTAGGAGCAGCTTGTTGTGGTCGAGCTCTCGGGTATAATCAACAATGACTTTCTTTCCAAGTCTCGGGGCACATGCAAGATACTGGTGAGTGTCGGATATTCATGCTTTTGTGCTAAAGAAAGAGAAGATGCCTGGCCAGTCTGCAGGACGGCACCATTCACAAAATCAGTTTTTGTCCATGTGTTCCAGGATATTGACAGCGAAAAGCCCATGATGCAGGTTGGACAATATGTGTTTGCAGGGGAATATGAAGGTAAGAATAAAATAACACTCTCCCCTTCTTAAAGCAAGTACTTACAGTGGAAACATGTCATTTTACACCACCTCCAAAGAGTCATTTTAATCTGAAACAGTGGTCCAGTAATGACAAATGGCCCACAATGCACCTTTTAAAGGTCTGTAATCATAGCACAAACAGCATTAGTAAGATATTGTTTTTCAATAGAAGTTATGGAAAAAGAAGCATATTTTAATAAGCACAGTTAGTCATAGTGTTTCAGAAACGTTAAACAGACATTTTACTTGCTATTCCTCCCTCTTCAAAGACACTTTGGGGACTTGTGTGCTGTTCAAGGAGGGACCACAGAAAGGTAAGGTTCTCCATATATTCTCAATTTTGTTGTTGTGTTTCAGTTTTATACTTTCTTTCGCTTATTGTCCATTTTGACATATGTCTGCAGGAAAAGCAGACAGTGGTCCAGAGCTCAAGTACATGTGTCACACAGTGAAGAAACTGATGATGCAACGAATATTCCTCACTGAGAAGAAAGATGGTGAAACCAGCACAGGTCAGCCAGAACAGCTAAACTCACCATGGTGCAAAATCTGTTAACTTTTTCTTCTTTCTAATACAGTTACTATAACTTATGTTTCATGCATGACGTACATTTTTTTACTGTGTTGCTTTTTAAGAGTAGCTTCAGCCAGTTTCTTTTTTATATTATGCAGCTTGACAAAGAATCAGTTTTGCACAACATTGTTAAAAACCTGAAACCTTTTTGTGTTGTCCCAGCAGGAGGTGATGATAGCGGGGAACAGTCCAATCAAGAGGGCAATGCCAACCAAAAGGGAGAGACAGAAGAATTTATGGACAACACAGATATGGAAGATGGAGGCACTGAAATATTATGACAGCAGCATTTGTGAGGCTGTGAGGGACAGACAATTCAAAGACAGTTGAATTTATACAGTTCAGCCATATTAAGAAGTGTCAGTAGTACCGTAAGTCTTGCACAATGTGTCACAATCCTTTGTCAGAAAAATATGCATCCTCTTCAATGAGCATGAAAAATCTGTGAATTTAGTATTTGACACCCAACATAAATGTGGCTAAATGACACAAAAGGAAAAACAAGCTCTTACAAATTGCCACGTAAATCCATTCCTCTCAGATCCATATAGTATGGGTCCTGGGTAGGACAGATACAGAAATGTGCTGGAAGCCCTCAGCTTAGCAGCAGGAAGTCCTGTCATTGTGCTTCTCTGATATTATCGATTTTCCACAGATCATGATGACTATTTAACCTGCAGAGGGACAGAAAGCAGCCTGAGCTGCATGTTATAGTAGAGATGTACACATTGGAGAATGATAGGAGAGAATTATACATTAAAGAAAAAAGGAAAAAGAGTATATGACTTAAAATATGAAGTCCCTATTTTTTCTGGTTTGTGATAAAGTGGTTTTATCAAAACTACTAAGGCAGTTGATGTACAGTGTTAAAGCCAAAAGAAATAAAGGCTTTTCATTTGTTCATTGATTTAATTAGGCTCACTGAAAAGTTGTTTTGTTTTTGTGGAATTATTGCCACAGAATGTGTTTATTTTGCATTTGGATACATAGGAAAATGTTTGTTTTTTAAGAACTGTAAATTAATTAAATAAATAGCATGTCTACTGCAGTTTTTGGTGTTTGCCTTTTTTCATTTGAATAATGTACTGTTTTGGGGCTGCCTTTGTGTAGCTTACCTGTCCCAGACACTATGGAGTCAGTTTTATGAATGAACGAAGTTTTGTTGACTTTGAGGACGTGGCGGTTCTCGACCAATCCAATCACCGATGTCCCCTTGGAGTGGACCAATAAGCAAGCGACATCGCACTCGCCTTCTCCGATCCTGATTGGTCTGTTGGCATTTTAGCACAGGAAGTGCATGGGTGTGTTTCCGAGGGGAGGATCTTACTGCAACGAAGAACTTCCCTGAAGACACCGGTGAGTTCTGTTGATGAATTGTGCTTTAAATTATGAAAAACTCAAGTGTGTGTTTTCATATAGCTAATGTTTAGAAAGACGCAGCATGGGCGATTATATGGTTCCTTATTTATCTTTATTGGGCGAGTGAAATTGCAGGCTATTACGTAAAACTAACGTTACGCGAGGTTAGCCAGCCTAATGTTACTCCCTTGTTCACCTTGGGTTTGGATGGTAACGGTAACTAATTAGCAATAACGGCCACAAATGTGCTGCTGACTCGTAATACAAAGACGATGGCAAGATTTTAAGGTGTTGAGACATGCAAAAGTGAGTCCACAGACTCTGGTCTGGTCTGCACTGAAGCAGTCAATAGCGATGAACGTTAATAAGTTGATCATAAAATAGTCTACTAAAAAACTTTTTCGGCATTATATTTCCTGCTATTATTGAAGCAAGGACGTTACGTTCTGTGCATAAAAACGCAGGTTGCTGGCAGGTGATTTTATTTATTTTTCATTTATTTATTTTTGGAATATTTTCTATTGGAGAAGATCTGAGGAACATGTGAATGGTGGATTCGTGTAATTAAACAGCTATAAAATAAATCATATCTCCATGACGGTTTGAAAGTTAACTTTTACAGTGTTTTAGATTGTTACTGACTTTATAATTGTGCACCCTTTTTTTCACTGAGAGAAGACCAAATATTAGACACAGATCTCCGTAAAATGCAATACTATTCCACAGTACTGGTCTCCAAAATGACCAAAAGTTTGACTCAACACTTCTGCATAGCCTTACATTACTGTTATGACTGTCAAATCTAATTGCAGGGCTGTGGTATTAGACTTGAGGTGTTCCTAATAAATAAACTGAGTGTAGTTTTTAAATTAAGTCTAGTATGATGGATTCAAAATTCTGAGGTGTCAGATAAATAATTTATAAATTGCTGCATATGAATGATAATGTTAATATTTTGAGAACTGTTGAGGTGGCGGTACTACAACATATGTGATTTCAACTTCTTTAAGGTACCAGAACAACAAACAAGTGATTGTGTCAGCTGGAACAGATTAGCCTAGTAATTCACCTCTCATGGTCTGAGTATGTGCTTGAACTGTGAGTCATACACTTGCCACTAAACTGGCATGAGGAGAGATGAGTAGCCCTAAGTTAAAAGCTGTGATCAGAACTGACAGAAAAGTGCACTGTAAACTTAGATATGCATCCAGTACAATGTTTTTCCCAGAATGCACTGTTTGAGCAATAACCACAGCTTTTTGGTATCTTCTTTTTGCTTTTCATCCAGACAGTGTTCGTACATACACAGGATGGAGCTGCGTCCACTTGTAATGTGCTTTGCCCTCTGTGTGGTTTACGCAACCAGCAAACCGACAGAGAAGAAGGATCGTGTTCACCACGATGAACCCCTCAGCAACCGAGAGCACGATGATGCAGAGGGCTTTGACTATGACCATGAAGCCTTCCTGGGACAAGAGGAGGCTAAGACCTTCGACCAGCTCACCCCAGAGGAGAGCAAGGAGAGGCTTGGGTGAGAATACATGTCAGGGAGATTGTCTGAATCTATTCTGGAATTAGTGATATATGAAGTCAAAAGCAACTCTTTCATGTTAGTGTGGTATGATGGCCTAGTCTGACCTCAGGTGGAGCATCTGAGTGACACATCACTAGATAATATGAAGAATATGATTTCTGTCATTTCTCTACAGAATGTTGGTTGAACGTATAGATGAGGATAAGGATGGCTACGTGACCGTCGAGGAGATGAAGAAGTGGATCAAGCACGCTCAGAAAAGGTGGATCTACGATGACGTGGATCGACAGTGGAAGAGTCATGACCTCAATGGGGACGAGGTGGTGTCCTGGGATGAGTACAAGAACGCCACATATGGATACATTCTTGGTAACGCTGAAGATTTGTGATGTATCCCTGAAACATTACCTGCAATTGACATGGATACAAATTTACATGCACACACCATACAAAGTTGTCACCTCTGAATTGCAGATGACCCCGACCCTGATGATGGTTTCAGCTACAGGCAGATGATGGCTCGTGATGAGAGGAGATTCAAAATGGCAGACCAAGACGGTGACATGAAAGCCAACAAGGAGGAGTTCACAGCCTTCCTTCACCCCGAGGAGTACGACCACATGAAAGACATTGTGGTGCTAGTGAGTAACAAACCCACACACTCACACAGGTGTTAAGTACAACACTAACACTGTCTTTTACAGCCCTTCTCACGTCCTTGTGCTCTATTTTCTTGCTATAGGAAACTATGGAAGACATTGACAAGAATGGAGATGGTTTAATTGATTTAGACGAGTACATTGGTGAGTTCTCCCATTGTCATATAAGCATCATCAGTTTGTTGTACCACAAAATGTTTGGTTCATATTAGTCGCAAACCAAGAACTACAGAAAATACAAAGTTGAAAAGTTCAAGAAACAGTAAGTAATGGTAAATGTTTGAGGAACCGTTATGAAATGAGCTTTCTTGGCAATGTGTTAGGCCACCACAAGTACTTGTACAAAGTATTTCAACGTCATCATCACCGTCTCTCCCTCACTCGGCCTGTTCCTATCTTTCTTTGCTGTAGGTGACATGTACAACCAGGAGGGAGACTCCACAGAACCTGAGTGGGTGAAGACAGAGAGGGAACAGTTTACTGAATTCAGAGACAAAAACAAAGATGGGAAGATGGACAAGGAGGAGACCAGAGACTGGATCCTGCCCAATGACTATGACCATGCTGAAGCCGAGGCCAAGCATCTGGTCTATGAGTCAGATGCCGACAAAGTATGTACTGTAAAACGTTGAGTATTTGAGATTTCAACAGAAATTCATTGTTCTTCCTGTCTCATTCACTGGATAGGGAGGGGAAGTAGAACTGAGTGTGTGAAAGTGCATATACTCACACAAGTCTGAGAGTACTGCAGAATACTGAGCAAATTTGCAATGTTTTAGATTTCCAACAGCAATTTAAGGCTCAATGAAACAGAGAAGCACAGAAAATTATATAAGTCTAGATTTAGAGAAATGTTTATTAAATTAATTTCTGACTTAATTGCTCTTCTAACAAAGTGTAATAAATGCAAGAGATATAAGGCTCTCAGCCCTGTTGGTGTTGTAGCCCTTTGGGATGTTTTCATTGTGATACGTAATAAAGATGAGAAAAGATATCTTAGCGACACAAGTGCAAATTGTACAAGACACACCAAATACCTATGGGAACACATACTAACAATATGATGTATATGCATATCTCAGTAACAGTAAAAACACTGTGTACTGACACAAATAGAAGGCTTATCAATGTTTTGTTTTTCTCCCTCCATCAGGATGGCCGTCTGACCAAGGCAGAAATTGTGGACAAGTACGACCTGTTTGTGGGCAGCCAGGCGACCGACTTTGGAGAGGCTCTGACTCGACACGATGAGTTCTAACTTCTACCTGCTTCCAAAGACTCTGTGTTCATCTTGTGTACTACCTTACTGCTCCGACAGTGGATGGAGTTTTTCCAATCAAGATGAGCTCGCCTAATCCAACGCCACGGACAATAATTTATTTGATTTCTTGAATGTGTCCCATTGCACACACACTAACATTCTAAGTAATGTGTACATGCTGGGCCATTGTGTCCTCATGCTCAGTTGTGTATAACATTGGGATATGTCGCCAGCCTTTGCTCTGCTTCCACACACTACACTCGCCTTTTTCAGGCCAGGCGATGGACAAACAGTGTTAGATTAAAACTTTTTTTTTGTCTTTGAAAGGATGAATTTATGAAATAGCCATGTTTTGTTACAAAACCCTGATAGAACAAGTTTAGGCATGCAGTATACTGAATAGTTTATTGTACCATTTCTTTTTGCAATGCACTGGACTGTGAATAGTAAAGCTGATTTCTAGCCATTAGAATTTTGTTCTACTACCCTGTCAAATCATGCAATCTGGCCCAAACTGAAAACGCTAGTTACTGATTAACTCGTACTTTTCATGTCTTTAGATTTAGATTTCTTTTGATCATCATGTGTTAATGCTGGAGTATAGGATGTTTCGAACAAGGAGTAAATATTGAATTCCAGTGACAGTAAGGATTATTTGGACTAGTGCAATACAGTATCATCAGTGGGACCACACTTTGTCTGCTATACTGATCCCCAAAGCATCCATGTTAACATAATCTGTGTGTCCTACATACATAAAGGAGGGTTGTACTATGTGCTGGTTGAAGGAATCAAGATGAATTTTGGGGACTGATGGATGCTTTGTCCCCAAAGCTGCCTCCTGTCTTCATTCTTATCACCTCAATAGTGTGTATGTGCGTGTGAATCTGTGCGTGTGTGTATACATATATTACATGTTTTTTTGATGGCTGATTCCCCCTTTTTTATTTTATGTTTTGTTTGATTTAGCTAAACTAACTCGTTTGTGTGCCCAGCTAAAATCTTTGTCCCTGTTTTTGTAAGCAGTTGGGGGGGGGGGAAATGCTTTTTCCCTTCCAACACCTTGCCCTCCTAGAAACAGTAACTTTCTTATGCTTATATTATCACTACCACCATTTATAACCACTGTTGATCATTTTTATGGTATACTATAATGTATATGATATTGTTTTTTTACAGGCTCACTGCAGCAACCACCTTTTCACTATTGACTTTACTGTAAATAAGTTGTTGGTCTGCAAACTGAGCACTCTAACAATCAGGTCCAGTTTTTGTGATTGAGAAAATGCCTCAATAAAAACATAAAATTGGAGCTTTTTGTCTGTTGTGTTCTTTTGACTATTGAAGTACTACTTGTCTGGTGTCCTTCACACGGCAGCTGCTGTTTAAGTGACAGGATGTTAATTATACTTGGATGCCAAACTGTTCTTCTCAGAAGTAGTTTATGTGGAAGGCACAATATATTTTTTTTCTGTTGTCACCGTTAAAAACAAAAAAATAATTTCTAATAATGATATAATGCAGTGCTAAGTGGAAGCTGAAATCTGCTTGTGTTGCATTCAAATAGCTTATATCTATCACTGTTTTTCCCAGTTCTCTTCCTTTTTAGGAAATGCCCCTGCTTCCTGGTTTCCTTCAGGCTGTTGACCCCAATGACTGATGTTTCAAATTTTTTTCCTCTCGCATTCTCTTTCAGGAGAAACCTTTTCCCCCAGTCTCCCCACAGTAAATCAAACTGGCAATATGAATCTGCAGACACTCAAAACATCACAACTGAGTAATTATTTAATGCTTGTGGTCTATTTCCCAGGTATGTCACGGCTATCTAATACACATCAAGAAACAACTGAAGCTTGCCCATTTAAATCTCAACATATATGTCAGACATCCCTAATGTCATTTTGTAAGTTACACAAATTAGGTTGGGTGAACATTAATGCTTTTTATAGCAGCTCTTCCCTTTCAACCGTGCATTTAGGATGGATGGACTTCAGTAAAGCAGGTCAGGGGTAGGCATCGCACCTAACTCGTCCTTATTCACCACCAAACTGATCTGCAAATATAAACTTTTTATCATCTGAACATAAGCCTCCCCAACTCTATTTCAGTTGCTTAATATTAATTCATCAAGAATCTTGGCCTCAAGGGTTTTACAGACACATTATTCTGTTTATTTTGTATATACAGTATGTGTGCAAAGGTGTTAGAGGAAGCAGGTGAATATCTTATGTGCTAATCCTAACAGACCAACTGTAATAAGATCACAGCTAATGGAACAAGCACATTTACTTGTTGTCATGTGCACCAAACACTGTATAGTGTCAAATTACCGAATGCAGCTCTTTCTGCTTTATCACCAGCTTTCAGGATGAACTGTATTCATGTTTGTGAACTTCAAAAAAAATGTAAATTTGTCCGAAACTTTGGTTTATGACTAAATACTTGCCAAATGTGTGTTTATTGCTAGTTAGCTAATGTCATGTTAGCATGCTGACACGTTTATCTAACATGGTGAACATGGCAAAGATTGTACCTGGCAAACGTCAGCATGTTGGCATTGTGAGCATGTTAGCAATTAACTTAAAGCATCGATGTGCCTAGCTCCAGTTTGAGCCACCCATGTAGTGGCATTACATTTGTGTCAAAAAGCTAAGCATCAAGTTCTCTAAATACCTGTACATGTTTTAAAAGTCCAGTAGGATGTTTATCATCTGGATGAAAGAAAGTTCTGTCTTGATAAAAAAAAAAAATCTGTTTCCCGATTTGCAACAATGTTTCTTAATTGAAACAAAGATAGAATCTGGATAAGAAACACTTATGCAGGTAGTTCCCCATCTGAGTGGGTAAAAACCATCATCCAGATGGTTAGAAGAGTCTTATCTCTTGCTAAACAACCTTTTCGTCATCGCCTGATAGGCCTATTCATCTTTCAGAAACGCATGCTTAGCTATGTGACCCAAATGTAGCTAATGCTAACACAGAAGGCACAAACTGCAAAGGCTGCATAGCTGCTCATTGAGCTGCTAGTATGCATTGCTGTAGACTGTTTTTGTTTTAGCATGTTGACTGTTCTGTGGGTCCTGGTAGAGAAGGAGGCCAGATTATTATCCCAACCTTAACCACTCGCCACTTAACCTAACCCCAACCATCTCCAATCTCAACCATAACAGATCCATTTTTAATTCTACCTAACCATAACCAGGTCAAAGCATGTAGCTAAACCCACCCCTCTGGTTTGGCAGGGCAGTTGCAGTATATCATAACAACAGTGGGATTTATAATTTCACTTTAAAAACTACTCTTGGCTCGTTGATTCAGTTAGACAGTAACTTTACTCATCTTCAAGGAAGAAAACTGAGGCAGCTTGTAGAGTAGGCATTACAAAACAATGAATGCTGCTGTACACTATGTGAGAGTTTCAAATGTACAGTACTCTGCAGCTATCTAAAGGATAAATCTACAGGGAATCGCTCAGGGTGCAAAACTGCTCCTGCACGTTTCTCTGAGTTTAAACTGTCAAGTGTTCCAGACGTTTTTTTACACTATGTGATTTCATATGGATTTGCATTTCAAAGAAAACATACATTAATCTCATTATTGTTCGTAAACATTCGCAGACAACATATTTGAGTCATGACTGCTTCATTCAGGCTGCCCTAATTGCAATGACTGTCATATCCTTGAAAAATCTATTCATTATTTACAAGGATACCTTTGATCTAAAAGACTGCACTGTGCATTCAAGGTCACTCATTCCTGTCATCTAGGCTAACTCTATGGTATAAATGGAACATTATGTCTTATAATTGTGTGTTATTAAAGGTTTATGTCTACATATACAGTATACAGTGTGTGAACATATGCTTGTCCTCTTTTTCGCGGCCCTTGTGCTGTATATCTTGCGCAATGTATACTGTCCTCAGCAGTACCTACAGCACAAGGAGAACTGTTGTGTTTCTTTCTTGATTGATGATGTATCCACTTGTCTGTGTCGTCCATCTTCACCTCACCGCCTCCATTCTCTGTCGTCCGCCCTATCACGTTCATTGCCTGCAATATTTTAGTGACATCACTTACTAAATGTGATAAAAATGGGATTACAACGAGCCAGCACTCTCAGCAGCTCTTCTTCGTCTGACTCTAACTCACCCTCACTGTTCTTGTCTGCATCTTGTTCTCCCAGAAAACCATCGTCATCCTCGTGGCCAGGCTGCATGTTTTCTGAGTTAGTTGACGGCCTTCTGTCCTGAGATTCACTAACGGTGCCTGCAGCTCCGTCCGGGTGTTCTGATTGGTCTGTTTGGTCCAGTGATGTGGAAGGTTGGTCTGCGTCTGTGCTTAGACTAATCTGTGTTTGCTCTGGTGTTACTGGGGGTGTATCAAGGGGAGACGTATCTATATTTACCAGCTTGGCTTTTAAAGGTGCATGCTCTGGGGTGGGTGGGGGTATGCTCATCTGCTTGGGGAGGGTTGAGGTCTGTAAAGGTGAATATGGGGGTGTCTTCACACGAGGTTTGCGAAAGGGTTTGTCTATTTCTGCTGAAGCAATTCGGGTATGACTGCATGGAATACTGGATTGAGAGGAGGGGCTGGTGACAATGTCAGTAGGGTCATCGTTGGTGGTTGTTTGTGAATCAGGACAGGTGAACGGTGGAGTGTTAGTGGCATCATGGGTTGCAGGGCTAGGACTGGTTGTGGGTATTGCCTCAGTAAGGTCCAGGAATGCATCAGTTGGTGAACCAGGGTTATCTTTGGATTGAGAAGCATCCACAGCAGCTGGATGAAAGGTGGGTGAACTAGAGGAGCTTTTGGTTGGTATAGAAACATTATTATTGAAGATCACAGGGTTGTGCAGAGTTTCAGTGGGGGTGAAGCAGGTGTCAGGTGCAGCGGTTGTTCTGGGTAGAACAGGTCCTCGGCAGGGGGG